>ML780971.1:722814-733656 GCA_009831015.1 Picea engelmannii
CATATTTGGATAATAAAATTGAATGAGGGATTCTGGTTGTGGCACATGTTGAGTACATGGTTGAGACAAGTAGTTGATGAGTTGACACATACATGAAGTGTATAGTTGATGATGCTGGTACATATTGATTATTAATAGTTGATGAGTAGTTGAAACATGATTGGAACATACTTGGTACATGGTTGGATGCACTTGTTTATGGTACATGTTGATTACAGGTTGGTGCATGGTTGATGCACTTGTTTATGGTACAGGTTGATTACAGGTTGATGCATGGTTCATATTTGTTGGTACAGGTTTACAACAATATATCTCACAGTGATAGTGTGACAGTGGTTCCATCATTCTACTTCTACTTCAAGGTGGCAGGATGGGGCAAGGATAGATGGTTGTAGCCACCTTCCGGTTGTAGCCGAAGAACATTGGGGGTTGTAGCCTCCTTTTAGTTGTAGCCAGAGCTTTGGGGAGTTGGAGCTTCCCTCAGGTTGTAGCCTGAGAAACTATGGTGTTGGAGCCTCCTTCCAGTTGCAGCTGGAAAACAAAGGAAGTTGGTGCTTCCAATGAATGTAATTCTTCAAGACATATAAGTAAAAACATTCCGTGGTTTTCTCCCGATTTGGGTTTCCACGTAAAACACTGGTGTATTGTGTATGTGTGTGATTGTTTATTTATTAATGCTCATTATTGGATAATAATTCTACATTTATATAACATTTGAAGAAAAAATATTATAATTACGTTATTACTGATTCACCCCCCCTCTCAATAATCCAACAAAAAATTCCCAACATATAAGTGGAATCCTAATTTTTTGCATCGTTCCTATCGAGTTTGGGTCATTTTTTCATTGGAAAAAATAGATGATATGAGTGCTCCTTATCCCACTCTAACCATTTCAAGTCCAAAGCTCAAAAATATGGAAAAAACTAGATAGGGAGAGTCAGAGAACATGAATTTGTAAGAAACTAAAAATATCTCAAAATGCTTTGTCTTTCTTGGTGTTGATGTCATTTGACTCCAAACATGCCCCTATAATGCCCATATAGTATACCAATAGTAATAGAGCATAATACATTTGTGAAAGAGTAACACTATGGTAATTATTATGAGCTCACCGTGATACTAATAAGATACTAGTAATGAACAATGTTACATCTTGATTGACAAACTATTTCTGCCATTAATGGTTTTATAGGACGTACAAGAAAATAGGTATTTGTCAGATCTATCTTCATTGAGTGAGGGAAGTTCAGGTAGAATAGAGGAAAGTGAGACATCTCATAGGTCTAACAGACGAAGATCAACTAGAGGTGAGAAGATTAGAAGAAAATTCCATAGACGCATGGAATTTTTTCTTGCGAAAGGAGGATCATGTTCTTATGATCATGAGAGAATAGACGACATCAAGGTTCCCTTGAGGTACAAACATATAATGAAACAATGGGTACCCAAGGATCTTCCTAAAATAAACACTGATTTTTGTGTAAACGAAAGGATATACCAGATTGTTCCATCGCCATTACATGGTTTGAGGTTATTTTCCATGGATGGCATAGAGATCTGTTACGACGGATTAATTGAATTGATGGAGTACGTCAGACCCTATTATATTTACAAATATTGGATACGAATAGTCCAATATACAAAAAGTATGCGAAGATATGGCTTGGCTGCAAATTATACACAACTAAAAGACAATGATCAAAATAAAGGAGCAACTATCTAGATTGACGGAAGACCAAAAGAAATGGGGAATATTGTAGGGTTGATAAACAATACATGACCCGCAACCACAAATAAGCGACCCAATTGCGTATTTGAGGGGCGTGAAGGAAACCGTGTATTCGTATGTGCAATAAAATCAATAGTTGCAGGGGAAGAATTATTGATTGATTACAATTTGAATCGAATAGATACAGATGTTGCTATTATGGGGGCGGTACGTATACTAATTTACTGAATCTGTAAGCAATGAATCTCATATTTTATGATTTTCATTATGTTCTTTGCGGTGTTAATCCATTTGGAGAGATTCAGTCTGTTTAGTACCCAGTGTGTCCTATTTTTGTTATCAACATTTGAATTTCTCATAAATTTGAATTTATTTCTCATGATAATGATTACGGTTCTAATTTTACTGTAATGTGGCAAGATGATCGTGGTAAATCAAAAGCGGTCTCAGAACAGGTAAATGAACAACAATTTTCGAATTGAATTTAATGTGCATTTTATTTCTATGGCGATCAATTATTTTATTTGTTTACATAACTGAATTATCATTTATTTTTTTGAATATGTAGTCGGTAGGACATGATGTTGATGATGATTCACTCGGCCGAAGGGATTTGTATGAATCCCCCGACCCTATGGTTTTAATTAGAAAAAATATCAATAAAGAAAACAAGGAACTAACTCACTTGTTAGATATTCTAGATCAAACTCCCGAGGTTGAAGAAAGGATCAAAGAAGTTATGACAAGGCTTAAGACATATAAGGTAATAACCATAATTTCAAGTGGTTTTATTTTTATGTCATAAGATCAATTATGAAAGCTTGATTTTTAACTTTTACATTATCTAAACGAAAAACTGTTTTCTTTCTTATATAGAGATTTTTGGATCTTGCTAACACCGACATGCATGGTATCGGTAGTAGTGACACTGCAAAGATGCCATAGGGTCCCAATGCAGGCCCTTGTATAGCTAGCAGGACATAGCTATTTAGATCTCCACCTTCCACACCATTAGGTTTGAGCCACGACACACAGACCAAGGAAGCGGCCACACAGATAGGCTCTGGAGGTGGTGATGGAGACGAGGCTGATGATTTGACAAACTATATGGTTGCTTTTCCTAAATCAAGATGTGTGACCAACACATGGACCCTTAAGGGCACCTTTATGGTCAACGAGGAAGGGCTTCCATTAAAGCAGGTTAAAGTCCTGGGTAATTTTTAAAATTTTATTTTTTTCATGTTCTCTATGTAGACAAATATAAATCATCTAAATTATTATTTTTAAATTAATAATCATATGATCATTTTTCATGTAGGGAACAACAATTTTTACAGGTTCTTGGAGAATAAGGCTTTGCAGATTTTTGGGCCCACCATACGGGAGAGGTAGGATTCCCATAATTCCAACCTCAAAAAAGAATTGATGGATTATCTAGAAAACCTTTTTGGTGTAGATACATTTAATAAGACCTTGGCCACCGCCGCAACTGACCAATATTTAAAATATACGTGAGAAACATATAGGAATCACTTGAAAAAAAATGATAGGTATGAACATCCTCTGATGATTTCAGAGAGGGAGTGGAAGGCCCTCATTGAGGATGCAAAAGAGAAGAAATTGACAGATGAAGGAAAAACATCCTCTGGTCCCAAAACGTAAATTACAATTTCAATTGAATACCTTCAATTTTTTTTAGATGTAAATAAAATTGTGGTATATATTAACATACTTGAAACTTTTGATGATAGGTTGACTGATACGTCAAAGGCCATAAAATCAAGGCTTTCCAAATGTGGCCAGCACAGGCCAGGCTAGGGCGGCTACTTGAAGTTGCAGTCACAAATTGTAAGTACCTGAATATCTTATTTGTATCTCCTTAAAACTTTTAGGTCATTGCAACAAATAACACAAAAAATACATACTCTTATGCAATGCAGGGTGACGAGTTTGGTACTGAAACCACAGAGGAAGATCTCCAGTTTGGTTACAAGTACAGTTATAAAGCGGTAGTTGAATGCTGAAAAATATTGGGGTAGATACCAATAACCACTTTGCAGGATAAGGTAAATAAAATTCAATTCACATTAACCTTTATTATTAAAAGAATACAATCATGTTGGATATTATTAATATTTACAATTTGTTTTTAATTTGGGGAGCAACACTGTCAACAAACACACTAGTATTGGAGAGCAATTTGCAACTAGAAGATGGTTCTGATTGTTGGGTATGTGTTATATTTTTTGCATGATTAGTAGTGTCTGAGCATTGCGCCGAGCGCACAGGGGGGTTTGGGGGAAGTGCCCCCGGGAAAATTTTTTTTTGCCTCAAAAAATGTGTCACATATTTAGGTGGTTTTTCGTCACATGGTTTCTTTGCCGATGGTTTTCTATTTTCGGTTAAGGAATTAGGGTTGTTGACTAATCCAGGTCATTGGGTTAGGATTTTGGATGTCGCTGACTCCTATATGTATATTGTATTGTAAACAATGTAACACAATGAATATATAGAATATGATGGTTTTCCCGTATTGGGTTTCCAGGGGAAAAATCTTTGTGTAACCTTTGTATTTTCCATTGTATCTTTTCTGTTCTTTTACTGAATATTTGCTTGTAGTAAATATTGTACAAGTTTAAAATCAACATTTGGTATCAAATATTTGTTGGCTTCAGGGGGACGCGTTTGTGGTCGAGGGTTTGGATCGGGACTATGATAAGCCTTGTTACAGTGGGAGATCTGTGGTATTGATTTTTCAGGTGAAAAGAAATGGAAAGAAATTCGAAGATGGAGATCGAAAAGTTTAATGGGAAAAGTTTTGAGTTGTGGAAGCTCAAGATGGAAGATCTGTTGGTGGACAGAGATAAGTGGATCGTGGTAGATCCAGGTATTGCACCTACAAGAACTTCAACAGATGACTGGAAAAAGTTGGATCGAAAGGCAAAGAGCACAATCCGACTGTGTCTCTCAGATTCAGTATTACTGAATGTGACAGAGGAAGCTACAACCAAGGATTTATGGGAAAAGTTGGGGAAGTTGTATCAGTCTAAGTCCCTAGTGAATAAACTATTCCTGAGAAAGAAGTTGTATAACCTGAGGATGAGAGATGGATACTCGGTGGCAGAGCATTTGAACGCCTTCAATACTGTGGTAAGTCAGTTAGTATTTGTTGAGATTCAAATTTCATATGAAGATAAATGTATCAGTTTACTGTGTTTTTTACCAGACTTGTGGTATAGTCTGGTTGTGGCCATAGGTAGTAATACAACTGCCTTAAATTTTGATGAAGTGGTCTCATCCTTGTTGTCAGAGGAGATGAGACAGAAGAATATGGAAGGATAGAGCACATACGCATTATTTGCAAGAGGACGTTCCGAGGAAAGAAATAGATCTAAGTTCTCAAGTGGGAGATCTAAGTCTATGGGTAGATCTAAATCTCCCAGAAAGTTTGTAAAGGTATGTTGGAGATGTGGAAAACAAGGGCACTACAAGAAGAAGTGTAGATCCAAAGTTGAGAAAAAGAAGGGATCTGAAGAATATCCTTCTACAGAAGAAAATCCCTCCAAGGAAGAAGGAGAGGATGTGTACTCGGCTTCTTCAAGAACACATGCAGATCATGAGGCTTGGTTGGTGTACTCTGGTGCATCCTTTCATATGACTCCCCACAGGGAGTGGTTCTGTGAATATGAAAGGTATGATGGAGGTAATGTTTTCTTAGGTGATGATTCAACAACCAAAATCATAGGATGACAAAAAGTCAAGATGAGACTCATAGATGGAAGGATTAGAACACTTCCTGGTGTTTTGCACATCCCAACTTTGGCCAGAAATTTGATTTTTGTAAGCAAAATGGACGATGCAGGGGTAAAAACAATATTTGAAAAGGAAACCCACAGGATGGTTCAAGGAGCAATGGTGTTGCTAAAGGGAGTTCAGTTTGGAACTCTGTATAAGATGTAAGGAAACACTATTAGTGATGGGTGTAATAGTTCCATTGTTCCTGATATTGGAGTTGAAAAATAAATAACTCCTATAGTCTCTGGAGAAAAGGTTATGCTGTGGAATCAAAGACTGGGGCATATCGGAGAGAAGGGTCTTCGACTACTACATGGTAAAGTTATGGTTGAAGGTATGTCTAACTTCTCTCTGGATTTTGATTTCTGTGAACATTGTTTATATGGGAAGCATAATCGGGTAAGATTCCCCTCTAGTGCAAAGAAGAAAGAAATAATTTTATAGCTAGTTCACAGTGATTTTTTTGGACCTGTGTCGGTCCCATCATTGGGAAAATCTGTGTACTATGTCTCATTTATAGATGACTTATTGAGGAATACTTGGATGTATTTCCTCAGGAAGAAATCCAAATTCTTTGACAGGATTAAAGAGTTTAAGGCTCTTGTTGAGAATCAAACAGAGAAAATAATTAAGGTGTTGAGGACAGATAATGGTGGAGAGTTCTACGGGAATGAATTTGAAGAATTTTGTAAGAAGTGTGGTATAGAAAGGAAGAAGACTACTCCATATACACCTCAGCAGAATGGAGTTGCAGAAGGGATGAATATGACATTTATGGAAAAAGAAAGGTGCATGCTCAGTGGTGCCGGGTTAGGGAAATAATTTTGGGAAGAGGCAGTGGGTACTGCATGTTACCTGGTCAAAAAATCACCCTCATCAGCGTTGGATGACAAGACTCCACAAGAGGTATGGATTGGTAAGGAACCTTCTCTTACACATCTCAAGGTATTTGGCTGTGATGCATATGTTCATGTCCCAAATGAAAAGATGAGTAAGCTATATAATAAGGCCGAAAAATGTATCTTTATTGGATATAAAGATGGTCTCAAAGGTTATAATCTTTGGAACCCAGAAACTAAGAAGGTAGTGTATAGTCGAGATGTGGTATTTAGATAAATGAAGGATGTTGTTAAACAAGAATTCCTACCAAGTAAGGAAGAACCAGAGAAAATAGAGTTTGATTTAAAAAATGATGAGTCAGACTCTACAGAAGAACAAGAATCAGAAGAAGAAGATCCTCATACTCCAATATTGAGGAGATCGGTTCAAGAAAGAAGGCTACCAGAAAGGTATACTCCATTTGATTTTCATTCAAAATTTGCTTCGTCTATTACTGATGATGATCCTAGAATTGTCAGGGAGGCAGTGGATTCAGAGGATGAAAATCTCTGGAAAAGGGCCATGGACGAAGAAATGACATCTTTGGATAAGAATGAGGCTTGGGATCTAGTGGAGTTGCCGATTGGAAGAAATCCCATTGGAAACAAATGGTTATTTAAAAAGAAGTTGAATGCAGAAGGAAAAGTGGAGAAATACAAATCTTGGTTAGTAGCAAAGGGTTATTCCTAAGTTGAGGGAATTGATTTTGGTGATATTTTTTCTCATGTTGCCAAGTTAACCTCTATAAGATTTCTATTATCTGTTGCTGCTGCATTTGATTTTGAAATAGAACAAATGGATGTGAAGAAAACATTCCTACATGGGGATTTGGAAGAATAAATCTATATGAAGCAACCAAAAGGTTATGTTGTGAAGGGAAAGAAGGAGATGGTATACAAGCTGAAAAAGTCCCTGTATGGTTTGAAACAATCACCAAGGATGTGGTATCAAAGATTTGATACTTATATGTTGGGACTTGGCTTCACAAGAAACAAAGAGGACCACTGTGTGTATTTTAAATTAATTGGTGATCATTTGATTTATTTGGTCTTGTATGTGGATGACATGTTGTTGATAGGAAACAACAAGGAGATTATCCAGGATGTGAAAACTCAGTTGTCCTCTAAATTTGACATGAAGGATCTCGGTGCTTCAAATTTCATTTTAGGCATGGAAATTAAAAAAGATCAGAAAAGGAGGAAACTATGGTTAAATCAGAGAAAATATGTCGAGACAATATTACAGAGGTTTAATATGTAGGAATGTAAATCGGTCAAGGTTCCCATTCCTGTTGGTGTAAAAATATCTACGGATTAGTGTCCCAAGACACATGAAGAGGAGGAGGACATGTCTCGTGTTCCATATGCGAGTGCAGTTGGCAGTTTGATGTATGCAATGGTCTGTACTAGACCGTACATTTCATAGGCAGTGGGAGTTTTGAGCAGGTATATGTCAAAACCAGGGAAGGAGCATTGAACAACAGTAAAAAGGGTTTTCAGGTATTTGTGTGGCACTACTAGCTATGGATTGTGCTAAGAAGGAAGACCATGATTGGATAGAGTGGTGGATATACATGGCTTTGTGGATGCATACTGGGCTGGAGATCTGGATCGTAGGAGATCTACAAGTGGGTATGTGTTTAACCTGTTTGGAGGAGCAATAAGTTGGATGAGCAAAAGACAGGCTGTAGTGGCACTTTTAACTATAGAAGTTGAATACATGGCAGCCACTCATGCAAGTAAGGAAGTAGTATGGTTACAAAGATTGTGTTTAGGTATTGGGTTGGTACAACAAGCTGTAAGGATAAATTGTGTGATAGTCAAAGTGCAATTTTTTTGGCGAAGAACCGAACTCATCATTCAAAGACAGAGCATATTGATATTCAATATCACTTTGTGAGAGACATGGTTGAAGAAAATAAAGTATTTCTATTGAAGGTGGACACTTTGAAGAATGTTGCAGATTCATTAACAAAATATGTGAACACTGAGAAGTTCTCTTGGTGTAGAGGATCCATGGGCATTGTTGCCCTGCATTGTTGACTATGTAACCCTGTAACCCTCTATATGCAAAGAAAACAAGTGGGAGAATCTTGGGTATGTGTTATATTCTTCCCACGAGTAGTAGTGTCTGAGCATTGCGTCGGGCGCACAGGGGGGTGCAACACCCCCGAGAAAAAAAAAATATGCCTTGGAAAACATGTCACATATTTCTGCCTCGGAAAACGTGTCACATATTTAGGTGGTTTTTCAGCACTTGGTTTCTTTGCCGATGGTTTTCTATTTCCGGTTAAGGAATTAAGGTTGTTGACTAATCCAGGTCATTGGGTTAGGGTTTTGGATGCCTCTGGCTCCTATATGTATATTGTATTGTAAACAATGTAACACAATGAATATATAGAATATGTTGGTTTTCCCAATTTGGGTTTCCAGGGGAAAAATATCTGTGTAATCTTTGTATCTTTTCTTTTCTTTTATTGGATATTTGTTTGCAATAAATATTGTATAAGGTTAAAATCAACACTGATCCCATTCAATCCCAATTTTCCACGGGGGCGCAGCTCCATGATGGTGCTACGACCAAGCTGGCACATGACGATAATATGGTTGTATTTTAATCATATACTTAATAATTTTGTAGTTATACATTTTGTACTTCCATTTTTTTTACTTATACATCTATGATTGTCCTTATAAATTTTGTGGTCTCAATGGTAGATATGTTGTACTTGAGGCTCGTATAGTTGAAGAGGAGCACGTGGGGGCAACCTTTCCAACGGTGCCGACCAGTGCACTAGGTAAATAATGACATTGCAGGTGTTTTTTTTAATATTACTGAACTAGTTCAATGATATTTAAAAACTGACCATTTAAATTTTGCATTTTTTTCTTTTGTATGTGATGCCTCATCACAATGGTCTCCATTACACCGTGAGTACCCCATGACTAGGCGTGCTCTGCATGATAGGACACAATCACAATCAGATTTTGAAGAGCACCCAGATAACGAAGACGTAGATATGATGAAATGATTAGGAACTATAGAGATAAGAATAAGAGGTTGGATAAAAGTACTAAATGATGATGTACATGAATATTTTAATAATTATTTAATATAAAATCTATTTTCACCATATTCCACTCACTCCAAATGGATCAAGAAAACATTTTATTTCATTGTAAACAATTGTGAATATTGGTATGTATATATGTTTTTTATTGTTGTAAATATTTCAATAGATTTATATGTTGGGTATTGGGGAATTGAGAGTGATCTGAGGGGGGGGAGGGGCCATAAGAGATTCCTCCTTCACGTTGTTGTCCCTGTTCAATAGAGAATAATTTATTGGAGCTGTTTAATCTTGGAGCAAACCTCCCTCGATCCAACAGAGCAATAACAAAGTCAATGTTGACTTCGTTGCTGCTACTTCAATCAAGGGAGGTAGTTTGATCAAATATTAGATGCGTGGCTTCAATAAATTATTCTTGAAACCAAGAGGAGCTCATTCAGGTATGTTCTGACACTCTCGTAAAAATGAATCTTAGAGTAAATAATGCGCTACAAATATTACTTGTATTGATTTTTTAGATATTTATGGAGGTTGAATGATTTTGAAAGGTACTTTAAGATCTTTCTTCGTCGATTGAGGGAAGCTTAAGAATAATAGAGGGACATACAACTGAAGAGAAACACGCAGGGTAAACCATTCCAACTGTACTATCGACCATTTCATCAGATCAGGTGTGATTGCTCCTTTCAGCATATAAGTTTATATAGCCATCAATTCTAGTTATGTTTAGTGTTTTATGAATTGTTATGTTCGATTTCTAAATTGAAAAATCACCATTTAGGTATGTATAATATTTTGATTATGTCCTCTAGATATTATGGATCCGTTAATGTAGGTTTATGGTTAACCAATGTATAAATGTAACATGAATGTATGGATAGATTCTAACATGAATGTATGGCTCCAAACATGCCGCCAAAAATGGTAGTTTCTTTCTGGTGACAAGATATTTGGAGGAATGGAACATACTGAAATGAACATTATGACCATTTGGAGGCTTAGATATTATGATATTGCATTGCACCCAAATTGAAAAGAATGTTTGGAGGCCGAGAGATAGAGAGATTGCAATAAACCGTTTGAGGCCTGTTATCCCCGATATCTAGGGATAACTAGGAGATCATGTCTCGAGGCCCGCAGGTCCAAGACATGGAGTACCGAGAGCAGGATTGACCTGAGCATGGCCCTGGAGGGCCCATCTTTCTTCTTCTTCACCAGATTTTTCCTGTCAGCAACAACAACTTCCATCACCACCGGCTTGGACTTGCATCGGAGAGGACTCTTGCTCCATGAGGTAATTGGTCCAAGGTATCATGGTATGTGTCATATTTGATCATTATAACCCTCTTATATATGCATTAGGTTC
>ML780971.1:742235-769095 GCA_009831015.1 Picea engelmannii
ATTAAAGTTGCGGCTAGGTCATCCATTGATAGACATAGAAGTGTTGAGTATTTTCATTGGCCTATTTTGCTAAACGTCCACCTCTTTGCCTACCAAAACTAACCTAGAATAGGGCTGATGTCACCCTTAGTAGGCTTGACGCAACAACATTATATGTGAGCATATTTATGGTATTTAATGCATTGTGATAATTCAAGGATTGATTTTGTACATTGAATGCTCTATCATTTGGTATTTATTGAAGAAGTAATTTTAGAATCCATACCCTTTATTGAAATCATTGACTTCGTCAATAATTACTGCTATATGTGCTCATATATAATAAAGATAGTCATTGGTTCATGAAGTACTAACCACTATTTGCACATTTTAGTTTTATTTTCCTTGTCTCGCGAATAGGTGCCTGATCAGTGCAATACCTTCATTTGACTATCTTTCTTGGCAGTAATCTGAGAATGGAAAGCTTACCTTAACCTTTGAGCCTTAACCCCTTGAGCCTTTTCCTTCAATACCCCAGATTACTAGGGATGTCTCCCTTGGGATTAGCCACCTTGAATAGAAAGAGCCCCCCATCGAGGTGACAGTGGGTGGGGAAGCTCCTGTTACGCCAGTTTGACTCTTGCCTTCAAGCTACTTAACCTATCCTACAAACTAAGTGATAACAAGGCCCAGACATCACGAGATTGCAGTACACTCCAAAGGGTGCATTGCAATCTGACATCTTTCCACCTCAAATGGTCATTTCAACTCGGGTGTATTGCAACCTCATGATTTCTGGGCCTCCAAATGGTTCATTGCAATCTCACTATCTCTCTACCTCCAAATGGTCCTCCTTTACACAACGATATAATTTTTCTCCTTTGGTACAAGATGGAAGCTAAGTAGTATGGTTATCTATCATTGAGAACTTTAGGCATCTTCTCACTTCCTTCTGGGAAGAAAATGTCATCCAAATGGTAGGGTTCCTAAGGGATCATCCTTTTTCAGTGCTTGGATTGATCCTTGAATACATTCCTTGGTGGTTGATATAAGTCCCTAGATGTGTCTAGATTCCCTGGATGTGTTCTAGGGAATCCTTTCTTAGTGCTTGGATTGATCCTTGGATGTGTTCTAGGGCCCCTGGATGTGTTCCAGGGAACCCTTGCCTAATGCATGGGTTGATCCTTGGTCTTGTACCTTGGTGGATAAGACCCTATATGTGTTCTAGGGCCCCCAGATGTGTTCTGGGGCAACCTGGTCTTTGACCAGGTAGATCTTGGTGTAATACCAAGATGTGTTAATGTGTGATCCTCTTCCTCTCTCCCGGGATGGTCCATGAGACCTAGGAGTGCCTATAAAGATGGACATGACCACATTGTTGATGGACCCMCTTATGCAGTGATGATAAAGTTTATAGGTCATTATGAGACTCATGTGGACATGTTTTGCCATTATGGACTCCCCCTTGACTTTGTCTTAAAAGGTACCCCCTTGTTGTTTTATGTGATTGAGGTTTTATTTATGTGATTGGGGTTTTATATGTGTTTAGGGTTTTTATAATTAATATTAATATTAATTGACATTTTAATTAATTAAATGTCAATATTTAATTATAATTTTAAATTTCCCTAACCCCTCTCCCTAACTATAAATAAGACCCTACCCTCTAGCATTCTATTACACTCATACTCACTCACTCCTCACTCTCTTATTTTTTCCGACTACCTCAGTTGTTCTCTCTTGATGATGGTGCGACCTCCTTTTTGGACTATCTTTTCAGATCTGAGTTTTGTTTGCTCCAGTTTTCTTGTGATGGTCTATACCTTGGAATTATTGTTTCTAAGTCATTATGACAGAGATCAAATCCTAGAGGTTTGATCCATGAACCTAAAACTATTTCTGAGCATATTATAAATGTTTTCATCCACACATGTGATAGATACATCTTTCTTAGATCATGAGGTAAGCTTGAGGTTTTTCTTTTCACTCATAAATTTTGTTTATACTCAAAATTTAATTTAGATCTGTTTATTTCTTTTATCATATATGTTGATCTTGGGAACAAAAAAATAAAAAGGCATTATCTGTTTCTATTTTTCCCTAATTCTAATTACAATTTTCCTATGAATTTGACCAAGGGCACACTACTCTAGGAAGCCTCCTCACACCTTCTGATCAGGGGATCAAATTTTGCTCAAAAATTTAAAGTGCTCAGAATCGCTTCAAATCAGATGAGAGTGTAGGCCTCGTCATTGCGAACCCAATGCAACTCGTTTGGGTTCAAATGGACGTCGGGAGCAAGAGATATCACATTCTGTTCAAAATGACAAACATGCAAAAAAAATGGGATACTGACTGTACAGTCCGTACGGATATTGAAGTGGCAGTCCATACGACACGTGGCAAAGCTGAGTGGCACAGTTGGCAGATTGTGGTTGGTTGTATGGTGCCACATGGCACCATATTATTGGTTGCTCGTTTAAAATTTATTGGAGTCCACCAGGTTCGACCCTGTGACCTCCACCCTCATGTAAAGCCTTGGCATAGTATACACTGCTAACATGCCCCACTATATTCCTTGTTATATATGCGGGTTTAAATAAATTTGAATTAAAGTTTATGTGTGGTCAGCGCGGCGGTCCGGGCTGGGGCTTAGCCCCAGCCCGCAGTCGTATCCGCCATATCATATGACCCCAATGCACCGGTTGGCGTGCACACGTTTTGGTTTTGATTGTGGTTTAAACGGTTGTTACAACCAAACGACCTGCCACTTGTTACTTTGCTATTCGCTTATGGGACGGAGCCCCATTTGAAGTTGCGCGTGGTCACATGGCCACATGACTTCGACCTTGGCGGTTAGGGGCTAGGTGTGCCCGTAACTGTCCTATAGTTCGCACCGTTTGTGCGGTTGCATCCAGTGCCAAGTTCTTACGCTTTAAATTGCGTGTGGGCTAGGTTGAGCCAACAAGGGTGCAATTTGTAGATGTAGAGACAACAAGCTTGAAGGGGGGACTTCCAGGAAGCCTATCTACTTCATTTTTTGGCCAAACGAAGTGCCAAAAAAGCCCAGCTAGGGGTTTTTGGACGTTCTGAAGCCATTGGAGCAGTCTATTTGGAATTTTGAGCATTGTAAAGCACATTTTTGATAACTTTGTGCAAATAATACAAATGATCCATTGGAAGCTGGACCAGGAGATGTAACCCAAGAGAGGGGTGAACTCCTTTATCATTTGCCGTGTTATGTGTTTTCTGTTCACTGTTATTGCTGATGTTTATATGCATCTAGAATGAGTAAAATATATTAAAGTTGTGTTGCAAAGTTGATCCATTTGCATTTTAACACATGAACTTTACTTGCAAATATTTTCAAGAATACAAGTCTTCTTCATTTTTAGATCACCTTCTTGTGACCATTCTTCTTTCTATTCTTAGCCTATACCAAACATCACTAAACAACACAATGACTAGAATCATACTAAGATTTCTATTACTAAGCTCTTGTTATGGAAACTATGTGATATGACACTCAACGCATAACTCGTATCTACAGGTTATCAAACTCACTATGAAGCTTCTATATGATTAGAGTGGTATCATTCTTAGGAAGATACAATATGAAGATTAAGACTAACTGACTTATTACTTGTATTATACCAATCTTATTGAGGCAATGACATCAATGAATATGGGAAATGTGATTGCCTTGTTTCTCTAATAAGATGCCATTACATGTTACCAGTCGTATTGCTTTCCCATATTCATGCCTATTCAACGGTAAACCTACTACTGGAACCAATGTAATTTGGCAGTAGATGTTATACAACCATTCAATGAATGATTTCCATTTAATTGATACTCAGATGATCTAATAACATGGAATAGTAATGCCTGTATATCCTTATTTACTCCTATTGTGTGATGTATGTACCCGATGAGTTCAATGCATATGGAATAAAGGGGCATGTGTTTTATTTCTGCATCTATTTTATATTATTTCTATGTGATCCTCTTTTTTCTAACAAGAAACACCAAACCATAAAGGTAAGCAATAAGATCATTAAGAGATAAGGGATGAGTGGTGGATAAAAAATGACCTAGTAGTGCAGGTCACCATTACATGAGGGGCTGGTCACTAGGCAAATAACTCCCCAAAACTACCTTTGTGTGCACATGTGCAATGTTACTGAAGTCTAGTGAAGCTTAGTTACATGTATAATTTCCCCACAAATGATGTTATAATGATCATCATTATGACACTAGTTAAAAGATTACATCAATCACTAGACAACATTAAAACACATTCTAACATATCCCTCATCTAGAAATGAAAAAACCCAATGCATGCATCAATATGGATCTTTAAGTTTTGAAGCTAGCCATATGAATGCTTCTTTGAAGCTAGCCATATGAACGGATCTTTAAGTTTTTTTATCTTTATGATTTGGTACAACAAAATTTAGGAAAATTGCTAAGTTCATGAGATGTGACGGGAACATGTGTAAAGAGATTGAAATTGATTGTTATTGATTGCAATCAATAACAATCAATTTCAATGTCACGACACTTGTTTCTCTCCATCCTCTTGTTGATTTCTATATAATCCTCTCATTTATTCATATGATTACCCACATTTTATAGCACTTAATTACAATTCAACAATTCAACCTCAAAGAACTTACCTTGGAGTATCATTTAACACCATAATCAAAACTGTTTCCACTATATCTGATCTAAATTAATATTGATGGACTGTTACATCCACGGTTATGCTATAACATTTGTATTTGGTTATGGAAGTTGGCTTTGGAACAAGTTAATAAGTTCATGTGGGGATTTTAGCATTACCCACTAATTGTTCAAAATATGCCTAAATGGGATGTTGGTATCCGTAGTGGGATGTTGGGTTAATAATTTGGTATCAGTATCCCCTACCATTGGTTATAATAGTTTATTACTAGAGGTTGTTACGATATCTTGGAGACTATGCAATCATTAGATACCATCAAATATACAATATCTCTAATTACCAAGAAATTGTCAAGAAACATTCCTTGAAAGCATTGTTGGTTTCCCATGACATATGGGAACAACTCCATAATTACTTGAGGAATAGGAAACTTGTGGGATATCCATATTTCATTTTGATCCCTCATCGGAGAAACATTTTATATAAACTCTATAATAATACATGATGTTAGGTGGATTGGAATTGGATTTCACTTTCCCCTTCTTTGGTGTCCTATTAGGTTTTACAAGTCACCCATCAAGTAGGCAGAATGAGAAGAAGTTATGCAATGGATTCAAGCAGACATAACACTTGGATTTTGTGGTGCAAATGAATTTGGGCATCTAACATTCAATTGGGAAGATCTTCACTCCGGTGCTCTTGAACAAGAATAGTAGGTTGCACGAGGACATGCAACACTGTTGGTTGAGGGGAGATGATGGGCTCAAGAAATGACATCTTTTTTCCACCTTTTATCTCTCTGTTAGATCTCCCAAGGCTGTGGAGGAAACTGGAAAAGGTAACCTCAAACCAATATTTTGGTCAACATCTATCCCTATCAACTAGAGAGGTATCTCTCAATTTGTCAAACTCAATGAGATGTCTAAAAAACAATGATCTTAGGCTAGGTATTGGGTACAGTGAGGATTTTTGATAATAAAGTGGGGGTTTTGCTGGACAATGGGTTTGAAAACTAGGAAACTAGAATAATCACTCTTAAAGATTAGTTGCAGAGGTCAAACAAGGGAAAGGTAGCTTGAAATGTATGTCCAATTGAATATCGTTGTAGTGTGATGATTGAGGAAAACAAAGGTAGAGGGTAAGTGAGCACTGTAATGTGAATTCACCTACAGGAACACTAAAACAATTAATTTCCAAATCCTACAAAATAGAGCATGAAATGAATTCTATTTCAACAATTGAGATATATTTAGCATAAGAAAAACATGGGAAGAATATAATTTACATAGAAAAATAAAACCTATGGACACAAACTCCAACACAAGAATCCTTGTAAAAAATTGTTGCAATCTGTATTAAGCTTCTGCAAAAATCCTCTATAATGGATTCCAAAGCTTCCAAACAATGCTATCCCCCCCCCCCCCCCCCCCTTTGATTACATTAAGTATAAAAATGGATGAAAAACTCATATCCTACCTCCAAGGGTTGAATCCTTCAGATTGGGATCGGTTTCCTAAAAGATCTACAACAAAAACAAAAAATCTGGGAGGTTGAACTAATTCCAAAATTTGTCTCAACTGAACTTTGACCTCTTTAATGTATTCACTATCATCCAAATTTACATCATAAATGAATATTATCATCCTTATTTGACTCAATTACATCATGTGACCTTTTACAATTTGAGCTACTACCTTTGACTTCGACCAAAACAAGAAAAATTCAAAAATTTGAAAGTTTGACAGAAATGCTGCGTCCAAAACGACAGAAGCATCACACCTGTTCAAGGATATTTTTGGCCAACTTTTAGGAGTCCATTTTGAATTCTGGAAACTAGGTCAAGTATCTCCATGTGTCTACTTTCCAATGAACCATCAAACTCGAGAAAATACCAATGGGAAGGCCTTCAAAAACTGAATTTTCCAACCTTACTCAGAAGCGTCGCTCTGTGGGTTGCACTGCGCAGAAGGGTCGCACCATGGGTCACACTGCGTAGAAGGGTCGCACCATGGGTCACAATGCTCCAAAAATGCAACAAAACCCTTGTTTTTTCACAAATTCAATAATTGTTGGTTATTCCTAGATTCACCATCCTAGTGAAGTGTTGGAATTCTTAGTGAAATCCAAATTGTCTAGGAATAAAACCCAACTCAATCTCTGTGGTTAGTGATATGTCTACATGTGAAAATTTATTGACTCTAGAACAAGGTGAAAAAACCCATGGCTAGGCAATAAGAATTTATTGACTTGGTGACGTTCCTCAACTCATCATTGACATGATTCATGCTAAGAACCAAATGTAATATTTAACACCATAATCAAAACTCTTTCCACTATATTTGATCTAAATTAATATTGATGGAATCTTACATCCGTGGTTATTCTATAACATTTGTATTTGGTTATGGAATTTGTCTTTGGAAAAAGGTAAGAAGTTCATGTAGGGATTTTAGCATTGCCCACTAATTGTCCAAATGATGCCTAAATGGGATGTTGGTATTAGTAGTGGGATGTTGGTTCAAGATTGATCATTTGGTATCAATATCCCCTACCATCGGTTATAATAGTTTATTACCATAGGTTTTTACGATACCTTGGAGACTATGCAATCATTAGATACCATCAAATACACGATATCTCTAATTACCAAGAAATTATCAAGAAACATTCCTTGAAAGCATTGTTGATTTTCCGTGACATATGGGAACAACTCCCTAATTACTTGAGGAATAGGAAACTTGTGGGTTATCCATATTTCATTTGATCCTTCAACAGAGAAACCTTTTATACAAACTCTATAATAATACATGATGTTAGGTGGCTTGGCCTTGGATTTCACTTTCCCCTTCTTTGGTGTCCTATTAGGTTTTACAAGTCACCCATCAAGTAGGCATAATGAGAAGAATTTATGCAATGGACTCAAGTAGACAGAGCACTTGGATTTTATGGTGCAAATGAATTTGGGCATATAGCCTTCAATTGGGAAGATCTTCACTCCAGTGCTCTTGAACATGAATAGTAGGTTGCATGAGGACATGCAACACTTTTGGTTGAGGGGAGATGATGGGCTCATGAAATGACATCTTTTTTCCACCTGTTATCTCTTTGTGAGATCTCCCAAGGCTGTGAAGGAAACTGGAAAAGGTAACCTCAAACCAATCTTTTGGTCAGTATCTATGCCTACCAACTAGAGAGGGCGCTCTCAATTGGTCAACCTTAATGAGATGACTAAAAAACAATGATCTTAGGCTAGGTATTGGGTAGAGTGAGGATTTTTTATAATAAAGTGGGGGTTTTGCTGGACAATGGGTTTGAAAACCAGGAAACTAGAATAATCACTCTTAAATATCAATTGCAGAGGTCAAACATGGGCAAGGTATCTTGAAATGTATGTCCAATTGAATAACATTGTAGTGTGATGATTGAGGAAAACAAAGGTAGAGGGTAAGTGAGCACTGTAATGTGAATTCACCTACAGGAACACTGAAACAATTAATTGCCAAATCCTACAAAACAGAGCATGAAATGAATTCTCTTTCAAAAATTGAGATATATTTAGCATAAGAAAAACCTGGGATGAAGATAATTTACATAGAAAAAAAACACACGGACACAAACTACAACACAAGAATCCCTGTAAAAACTTGTTGCAATCTGTATTAAGCTTATGCAAAATTCCACTACAATGGCTTCCAAAGCTTCAAAACAATACTATTCCCCCCCCTTTTGATTACATTGAGTATACAAATAGATGAAAAAATCATATCCTACCTCCAAGGGTCGAATCCTTCAGATTAGTATCAATTTCCTAAAATATCTACAACAAAAACACAAAATCTGGGAGGTTGAACTAATTCCCAAATTTGTCTCAACTGACCTTTGACCTCTTTAATGTATTAACTGTCATCCAAATTTACATCATAAATGACTATGACCATCCTTATTTGACTCAATTACGTCATATTACCTTTTACAATTCAAGCTACTACCTTTGACTTTGACCAAAACAGGGAAAATTCAAAAATTTGAAAGTTTGACAGAAGTGCAGCATCCAAAACTGCAGAAGCATCGTGCCAGTTCAAGGTTGTTTTTGGCCAACTTTTAGGAGTCCATTTTGAATTATGGAAACTAGGTCAAGTATCCCCATGTGTCTACTTTCCAATGAACCATCAAACTCGAGAAAATACCAATGGGAAGGCCTTCAAAAACTGAATTGTCCAACCTTACTCAGAAGCGCCGCTCCGTGGGCTGCACTGCGTAGAAGGGCCGCACTGCATAGAAGGGTTGCACTACTCCCAAAATGAAATAAAACCCTCGTTTTTTCACAAATTTAATAATTGTTGGTTATTCCTAGATTCACCATCCTAGTGAAGTGTTGGAATTCTTAGTGAAATTTAAATTGTCTAGGAATAAAACCCAACTCAATCTCTGTGGTTAGTGATCTGTCTACATGTGCAAATTTATTGAATCTAGAACAAGGTAATAAAATCCATGGATAAGCAATAAAAAATGGATTTGAAAATAATGTTATTATGGGCAATGTCTTCTAGAAATAGAATACAATCATTGATATTTGCAATAGAATTAGTAAACCCTTGTTGGGAATTAAATGCATCCAAGACTTAGTCCACGGTGACTTGGAGAGGTTCCTTAACTTGTTAATGGCATGAGCCTTGTTGGGAACCAAAAACAAGATTCCAACACCATAATCAAAATCCTCTTCACTATATCCGATCTAAACTAATACTCATGGAATATAGCATCCATGGTTGTGCAATAATAAGTGCATTTTTGTTATGGAATTTCACTTTGGAACAAGACAAGAARTTCATGTGKGGATTTTAGAATTTMCCATTRATTKTTCAAAGGAATGCCTAAATGGTATGTTGGGTCATGGAATGCAATCATTGTTGGTTATTACTAGATTCACCATTCCCATGAAGCCTTGACATTCTTAAATTGGAATTCAATCATTGGGTCCCCGTGACATCTTGACATTATTCAACGAAATTAAAGTCTTGGGAAGAAAACCTAATGTAATCATCTTGGCTAATGTTCTACCTACATGTGTAGAATTATTGGATCTAGAATAAGGTAAGTAGGTTGATGCAATTCAATCATTGCTAGTTATTCCCATGCCAGGAATCCCCATGAAGCTTTGATATTCTTCAATGAAATGCAAGTTTTCCTAGGAATAAACCCAACTTAATTGTCGCTAGTGTTCTACCTACATGTGTAAATTTATTGTGTCTAGAATAAGGTAAATTGATCCATGGTTATGCAATAATAATTAGATTTAAATGTAATGTTTTAGTGAGTAGTGATCTTGTAGAAATGAAATGCAATAATCAATAATTATTATAGAATTAGTAAACCATTATTAGGATTGATATGTAGCAAGCACTTAATCCATGTTGACTTGGTGAGGTTCCTCGACTCATCATTGACATGATTCATGCTAAGAACCAACTGTAAGATTTAACATCATAATAAAAAATCTTTCCACTATATATGATCTAAATTAATATTGATGGAATCTTACATCCATGGTTATGCTATAACATTTGTATTTAGTTATGGAATTTGTCTTTGGAACAAGGTAAGAAGTTCATGTGGGGATTTTAGCATTGCCCACTAATTGTTCACAAGATGCCTAAATGGGATGCTGGGTCATGGAATGCAATCATTACAAGTTATTCCCAGATTGGAAATCCCTGTTTAGACTTAACATTCTTCAATTGAAATGGAATCATTGGGTCCCAAATCCTTGACATTCTTCAACGAAATGCATCTACTAGGCATAAAACCCAACTCAATTATCATGGTTAATGTTCTATTGCGTATTTATTGGCCTTGGAACCAAATAAGTTGATCCTTGGAATGAAATCATTATTGGTTATTCACAAAGTCACCATCCCCATGAAGCCATAAAATTATTCAACAAAATGTAAGTTGTCATGGGCATAAAACCCAACTCAAACATTGTGGTCAATGTTTTGTCTACATGTGCATATTTATTGGCTTTAGACCAAGGTAAGTAGATATATGGTTATGAAATGCAAATTGGATTTGCATGTAATATTATTGTGGGCAATTGTAATGTAGAAATGCAATTCAATCATTGTCGGTTGGGATAGAATTAATAAACACTTGTTAAAAATAAAATGCAAAAAATACTTAGTCAGTAACTTGGCGAGGGTTCCTAGACTTGTCAATGACATGAGCCTTTCTATAAACCAAATATAAGGTTCCAACACGAGAATAATTTTTTTTATACTAAATATTATCTAAATTGATAGTCATGGAATTGTACATCCATGGTTAAGAAATATGAAGTGCATTTATTATGGAATTTGGCTCTAGAAAAAAGTAAGAAGTGCATGTGGGAGTTTAACATTTCCCACTAATTGTTCAAAATAATACCTAAACAAGATGTTGTGGTAATCATTATTGGTTATTCACATATTGTCCATCGTCGTGAAGATTTATCATTCTTTGATTGGAATGAAATCATTAGGTCCCCATGAAGCCTTGATATTCTTCAACAAAACACAAGTCCTAGGCATAAAATCCAACTCAATCACCATGGTTTGTGTTTTGTCTACATGTGCATATTTATTAGCTATGGAAAAAGGTAAGCATATCCATGGAATGAAAACATTGTTGGTTATTCCTAGACTCACCATTTCCATGAAATCACAACATTCTTCAATGAAATGTAGGTTATGCTTGGAATAAATTTTATGAGGAAAATCTCTCTATGGCTAGGGTAAACCACAACAGACAGAAATGACTACATAAATCAACTCTCTTCTCAAGTATTCTATGTAAACAAATATGCTATCAAGACAAGATAAAAGGCCTACCTCGTCCAAACGTTCGATGAAGTCACCGTTGAGCACTCGACCCAAAGCAATATACCTGCAACTAGTCCTCAACAACCAAGAAAAACAAGCATATGGTGATAATAAATGATGTTAGCACATTCAATAGAATAATCCATTAATAAACATCACAAATACGCCCATGGAATAATAATTCAAATATTTTCAAGATATCAATTGGACAGGAAAAGAGTATTTCTATTAATATATGATCAACAGAAGTGAAAATGTTACAGACTTCCGTGTCGGCACGGTTCAGAACTGATAAACTAAGTTCCTTCCAGCTGGGCCTCCACCAAAGGCAATCTCATAAAAGATAAAAAAATGAGGTTCTCAATCAACAAGAGAAGAGCTTGGGGGTTGAACACTGTGTTCAGACTTAAAGGACAAATGGATGCAAATTCAATATGAAGTAAATAATTTCTCCAAAGTAAATTTGCTCTCAAAGTTGAATTCTTTCTCTCCTTTCCATAGCTCAGAATTGGCCCATTTATAGCCTTCAAATGGAACTGAAGGAACGATTCGAAACATTTCCAGTATATGGAAGGCCAAGGATCATAGATCTCTTGTCATGACATGGAAACTTGACATTAATTTTCATTTTTTGGCACAAATCCCGATGTACGCGGGTTGTAGTGGTGCAACCTGCATATACACATGCTGTATAGTAGGAAATATGCGTACATGTGGAAAAATATATATTTTTGGCTATGGGATTTACAAATAGGTATGATAAGTCTGCATGGGGAAATGGAAAAAATCATTTTGTGCAAGATTGCGTAGGGTGAGGCAAGTCTTGCTATAAAAAATTCCCCCTAATGTGTGAGGTCAAAGGAGTATCTGTGATGAATGAAATACATTATAAACAACCCAGAAGTGGAGTGATGGGGAACCAGCTGGAAGAACTAGTTACTCATTACATTCTGCACTGACTTTGCATACATGGTTGCCAATAGAATTACACTACAGATCCATGTGAAAATATACCAAACAACTATATGTGGCCATGAATATGAAAATACAAATGCGGTTACATGCCAATGGTTGTCACAGTCATAAACAAGTCCCAGTAGAACCAGTTTGAAAACCAATATGAAGATATTTGTATACAATGGAGTACAATTTGATCTCCCATGATCACTGAAGTCATATAGGTACTGGTCCAATGAAAATGAAGTAACAACTCAGGAAAGTTGTGGCCACATACTAAGGTATTCAAGTCTTCTACACAATCCACCAAGGGTGCAAGTCTACATCATGTGAATAAAGGAGTTGAGGTCGAACACAATGAGACATCGTTTGATTACCGATCATTGAGGTATACCATTAAAAAATGTGAGACAACCTAACGATAATGAAATTAGGTATCAAGGCACCAAGTACATTCTTACAAGTGTGAATAAAGGAGTCGATGTCGAACACCTGAAGAATCCATCGATCATGAGACATTGATGTATTTCCAACCGTCGATGGTGAGAGAACCTGCCACTAATGACTACAAGCCTAAAGGTACTCATAAGATTCTAGGTCATGTTTCTAGAATAGATGAGTTGAAGTCGATGGAAGGAGACCCACTGAAAGGAGAGCATTAAGGCATCTCTCATCAGTCAACATGAGGTACAAAGCAGGGGCTTCATGATTTGGAGGAAATCAGATGAAGAACATGTTCATGAACCAATGACCCTGTGCGTCTTTTGCGTATGCCAAGTGAAAGTAGTACACAA
Source organism: Picea engelmannii (assembly GCA_009831015.1). Classification (NCBI taxonomy): domain Eukaryota; kingdom Viridiplantae; phylum Streptophyta; class Pinopsida; order Pinales; family Pinaceae; genus Picea; species Picea engelmannii. Next base: position 755,510 of record ML780971.1, read on the forward strand.
AAAAGACCCTCTGAATAGAAAACAATGAGGAAAAATGCTGACAAAGGTGAGGAAACCACCAATAAGGCTAATGGCATCCAAGACACTACATGAATCCCAATGTGTGAATAGATGTCTCGCTATCGAACACAAGTGAAACCGCCCAATCAATGACCAATGATGAAATGTCGACTGCTAGGTTCAAGGTTATCTACCAATGGTGAAAGTAGGACTAGGGTGCATGATAGGACTACAATATCATGTGACTTTGAGACAAATTGAGGGTATGGCCGACATGCAAATTCAAGAGTTCTAAGGAGTGGCTGACATAGGTTGATAGACTTCCTTTGAACAAGAGCATGAGACATATGTAAGTCTCCGACAACATAGACTCAATGATGAAACCATGAGATGCAGTAAGAATAAATGAAATTCTCTATAGGGACTGGAAGAGTAAACAATCGGTAGAGAATACTCTGTAAGGAGCTCAGCTTCCTAAGGCCATGCTAATCCCAAAATTATGATGACAAATGGACTCAATAACTTTGTTCTCTGTTCAAAGGCAACATGATTGCTGCCAATATATGATATTACTCCCCTCCCGCTCATATTTTTTTGTTTTTTCATAGACAAATGAATGCTATGATACAGAGGAGGAAACAAGTGTCGCAAGTAAGAAAACCTAGTTCCAACATTGGAACATACCTATGTTCAATGAAAGGAGATGCATGTGGGAGATGGACACTCGAGGGAATGTTCCCTCCTAGGTATAGGGTGTCTAATTACAAAGGATATAAATGAGGCTCTGCTTGGTTGAGGATGCAAAAACTGTTGAGGCAAGCAGTTTATAACGCAAAGCGAGAACCGACTATAGGCTCAATACTACAAGCAAGGGCATGAGATGCAATCACAACTTAATGCCAAAAAATGTCATTTTTCATGGAATTTAGTCTACTTGGTGTGAAAAAGGGATAAACTTGTGCCAAATATATGTCCTTTCAAATCCAATTTATGAGTGTGAAGGAGATAAGTTCACTCAACAATCTTTTCTCTTTTTTAAAACGAGTTGGAAAATAGCTTAAATTAAACTTGGTTGGGAGTCCTCAGGGTATAAGCATGTTTATGAGTGAGAAATGATGCTCAACATAAAGTCATGTACTAGCTATAAGGGACTCTCGGTCCTATGGAAAAAATATTTGCGTGGACACTAAATGAAGCAGGGGATCTAACTAGGGCACCCATGTTCGATAAGTCTCTACCACTTAATGACGACACTACTTATAGTAGATGGAAGGTTCTGTGTCGCAACAAATGGGTTCATATTTAAGGCATAAAAAGTGACAGTTATAAGACAATTTGAAAATGCATGATGGAATGGATACCTATCTTATATGTTGGGTAGCGAAAATACCTTCCCGTGGTGACGAACGACCAACGTAACGTTGAAGTCTGCAAAAATCCCTGGTGAAAACTACAAAAACCAACTCAATCCACCTTTGTATTAGTCTATTAGGCGAAAAAATGACTCAAAACTATATAAAGTGGTAAAAATTGTTATAAATAGTAACAAAGCCAAAAATTATTATGTCATTTTGAATTTTTACCCAAATAATGAAAATTGGACCAAATTACCTTCGAGATTCAATTGGTGATTGCGGGAGAATCAGGAAACAAAATCAGAAACCGTCTAGACCAGATAACTCCTCTTCCCCTCTTCCTTTCTAGTGGATTAAATTTTTAAATTAAGTTTCAAATTTTGAGTAATTTAGGGCTCAAATTGTGTAACTCAGTGTACGTGGGCTATCATTTATTGGGTTGCGTATACGATTGTTTTTACATGACTGTGAAAACTATAGGGCACATATACCCAGCCATATATGTGACTATCCGTGAAACAACTCGCATACAAGTCCGTAATCAATAACTTCTATGGTTGCTAACTCAAATTTTGACTTTTATCTGGAAGGATGGTGCTTGAATGGAGGGAAAGAGAGCACGCAGAGGTAGATGTTGCTGTGGACCGATATCTGGTGGCCCAAATGGCCTTGAAAATATGTGGCTTATATAAATTTTGGGCACTCAAAGGGATGAGGGACCAAGTGAGTTTTTTTGAGATGCTTGTGGGTTACTGGGACCCTGAGAGTGAAAGCTTCAACTTCGATGGGCAACCATTGAGGATTGAAGTAGAGGATATCTACTTTTTGACTGGATTATCACGTCAGGAAGAGGTTGTAAATCTCAAATCACGAGGAGCAAGGAGTGAAATGAAAAAAAAGGAGTACATATACGCCCACTATGTAGCAGGGACTCCAAAAGTCGGGAGTCAACTCCCCATCTGAGCGATAAACAATCTCATCCTGAAGATTTTTGTCCTCGTGTTGACCAGGATCACAGGCTCGACTTCGTTGCACTAGGCATTAAGGCCACTCATGTTCTATGCTATAGAGTGCTTGAGACCCACAGAATATGAGTGGTGTACCTCACTACTGGAAAATATGAAGAGCTAGTTGACAGAGTGCAAAGAAGGGAGTAAGAGGAACTTCGGGTTTGTCTCTATCTTATGCAGTTTTTTCTTCGAGCAGTTTCCAAGTTTGGGACCTAGAGTTGAGATTCTTCTGAAAGGACCTCATGATCCAACCATGGAATGGTGGACCAAGGTAATGAGATGACAGGGGGGAGGTAGGTGCCCACACCCTATAACAAGGATTTATTCTACTGGTGGCAGCGACATGTCATTGCTATGAATGACTATCCCTATGCAGGGATCAACTTCAAAGCGGATCTGGACATGCCACTCCCACCAGGGACCTCCTACGAGGACATAGGTATGTAAAATGTTTTTAAATATTCGATTTTTTTGTATTTTTGTATAGTGAAACAAAAATATTTTTGTATGATGCTTAAGTACTAACTAGACACTTGTGTAATGCAGACGTGGGTCCATGACGACCGGAAGGAATTCCTTGACATCAACGGAGGAACCAGAGAGACGAGGCAGTGGGAGGAGAAGCCGAGAGATTCCTACAAAACGTGTAGGGCAACCTGTCTCATTTGACTCATAGGATTCCCATGGTTCAGGTAGAGGATCCGTCGGAAGCCATGCAGCGAAAAGTGGTTGGTGTGCGTAGATCTTGGGTATGACTCTTTCGGTGTCTCACAAACACTGTAGTTTGTTACCATGACACACATTCGATGTCATAGGCGTAGATGTCGTGGATATTGCAGTACCGACTGTATATGTGTATTGAGGGTATTAGCCCCAATTTTGTACTATAAACACCATATTTTTTGAAATATATATAAAATAAGGATCTTCGGCTCTACGCATATTTACAATGTGTACATTGATGAAATGGTTTTCTTTGCTTTAGTTATGTGACAAATGCCAATCTAAAATTAAATTATCATAAGCATCAGATACATGATTAGAACTCCTAGGAATGTGATAATAAGTAATAAAATCAAATTTTCATTCTAAAAGACGTATCCATAGGAATTGTCGAAGTAAAGTAGGATTATGCATGCGATAACTGTCGTTCAACTGACATACTACTAACTAGGAATATAGGCAAACCTATAAAGATAAAATACCATGTGAAATAACATCACGCAAAAGTTCTATAACAACGCTATATTCGGCCACATTTTTCGTGGATGGTCCTAGGAATACATCACCTGAAGACACCAGTAGACCCTTGGGTGAGTAAACCACCCAAGCAGTGGAAGCCAAGTTCTGTGTATGATTACTAGCTCCGTCTGTGAATCCTAGGTAAACCAAAGACTCCGTTGACATCTGCCAACCAAGGGAAAACTCGATAAGCAAGCTGAACACGAAAAGAAAGGGAAAATATATATACACTAAATTACATTAGTATACAAAGAGTTTGTCCCAAGCTTGAGGCTCAAGCGTAATATATTTTCAAGTAGAGCCCATTCCTGGGCTCGACCAACATATTCCCTTCATAATATCTAACTCATAGGATCCTTTTTCTAAGACATGTCGCACGATATAAGGACCATGCCACATGGGTTTAAACTTGCCTACCCCCAGTGGTTCTTTGGCTTGATCATATAATAGGACCAATTCACCCTCAATGTACAACCTAGGATAGACAAACTTATTGTACTGGACCTTGACATGTCTTTTGTTTGCCTCGATATCTGTAGAGGAATCTTGACGTTGCTCGTCAAGACTCTCTAGGTGTATAAGGTGACGCTTGAGATCAAAAGTGCCAGGTAGGAGTGCGACTTCCAAATTAAGAGAAGGGATTTCACATTCAATAGGTAATATTGACTCCACACCGTGTACTAATTGGAAAGGGAAAAATCCGGTGGCAGTCTTGATCGAGTTTTAGTATGGCTAGTCTGCGGGATATAGCATAATGTGCTAGTCGGACTTACTCTGGCTGGCAGTTTTTTGCAAAATGGTCTTGAGAGACTTGTTGACGACCTCTACTTGTCCATTTTCCTGGGGGTAATAAGGAGAATAATGACCATATCTAAACCCTATCTTAGATGCTATGTCTTCCATCGATTCGTTCTGAAACTGACTGCCATGATCAATGACAATCTCACTCAGGATACCAAACTGGGTGATAATTTGATTGAATACGAAGAAGGAGATAGTCTTCTTGTTGGATTTAACTGTAGGCATGGCCTTGGCCCACTTAGTAAAGTAGTTGACGACCACGATAGTGTGTTGATTCCCCCCATCCAGAGTTGTGTTGCAATCCACGAAGTCCACCCCCCACTTGGGGAAGGGACCGATGGTAATGACTGGGTGAAGAGGGGATGGATGCGAGCACATTTTCCAAGTGAACACCTAGCAGGGGTGACACTTCTTAACCACTTCAACACAATATTTAAATATAGTAGGCAAGAAATAACTGGCTCACAATTTTTTTTGGCCTGTCACAAACCTGGATAGATGACCACCACAAGCCCCACTGTGGAAATCGTTCAGGACTGACTTGACTTCTCCATGAGTTAAACAATGACACAAGATATTGTCTATTCCTTGGCGATACAAAGTGTCATCGATGATAGTATAATTCTTAGCTTGGTATCATATTCGCCATTGATCATCTCGTGAGAGATGCTGAGGGAACTTCAAAGTTTGAATATAGAGAACAATGTCTCCATACTAGGGATCGAATGGTGAGATAAGAAAAATGTGTTCATCTGCAAACGAATAAACATGGATAACATCCTCATCTAATCGTGGGAAGTTGGATATTAACTTTGCGAAGACTAGCGATTTCTTGGATTTTGCAGAAGCGAAATCGAGATCAAATTCTTGTAAAATTACAATCCATTTATTATATTTCCCCCCTATGATATATCTAGTAAGGACGTATTGAAATGGATTGACATCAGCAACCACAGTAGTCTTGCAAAGTAATATATAATGGCGTAAACGTTGGACTGCATGAATGGTAGCCAAAGCTAGCTTTTCAACGTGAGAATAATTAAGCTCAGGACTGATTAAGTTTTGACTAAGATAGTAGATGACATGCTCATGGAGCTCATCATCCTCCTGAACCAAAACCATACCAATCATATCCTCAAACACAACGATACAAAACAATTAATCCCTATTGTAGTCGGGATACTTCAGCAGAGGCACCGACACCAAGGCTTTCTTCAAAGCATCGAAGGACTCCTGGGCTCACTCATCCTAGATAAAAGGGGTGTCATTATTCAAAAGATGCATGAAACCCTTAGTGATATTGGCATAATTGACTATAAACTGACGTAGAAAGTTAGCTTTCCCCTGTAAACCTTGAAGTTGTCTAATAGTGCGTGGTGGAGGAAATAGAAGTATTGCCTCAACCTTTAACGGGTCTACCATGTTCCCGGTCTCAGAAACTAGAAATCCCAAAAGACGACCAGACCTAACGCAAAATATGCACTTGTGAGGGTTTAACCGGATTCTATAGTAATGACATCTTTCAAAAACACATCGAAGGTGCGTAGAGTGATCCCCTCTCTTGTGAGAGTGAGCATCGAGATAGTCAAGGTAAGCTTTGACTATATGCTTAAGATCGTGGAATGCGAAGGTCATGGCATGTTGGAAGGTTGCTCCGATGTTTTCAAGGCCGAAAGGAATTTTCCAGTATGCGAAAGTACCCCAAGGAAAAACAAATTCCGTCTTGTGTTGATCCTCAAGTTTAATTTGAATTTGGTTATACCCTGAAAATCCATCCATAAAAGAAAACACTTGGCTTCCCGCACACTCGTCGATAATATGATCAATGAAAGGTGTCGGGAAGTTGTATTTAGGATATTCCTTGTTCAGGTCATGAAAGTTCATACATAAGTGGATAGTTCCTTTCTTTTTATTCACAAGAACAAGATTGTATACCCATTCAAACAAGGGAACCAGGTAGATAAATCCAACATTAAGTAGCTTCTCCACCTCTGCCTTAATAGCAGGGGCCTTCCGAGGATTGGTATCTCTTGTCGAACAGGTTTAGCATCCGGATAAGTTCTAATTGTTGATATTATGGTAGCTTCGGGAGGTATCAACCTCCATTGTGACCTTTGGCAAGATCATAATATTCTGGAAGCAAGAAAAAAAGTGAATGTAACCCTAGAAGAGATGTCATCCAAGAGAGATAATTACTATGAATTAATTAGTACCCAGAATGAGAATTCGGCCCAAGCAGTCTACTAGATCTAGTATAAATACAGGGTGTCATTCTTCACTTTACACACACTTCTCAGAATCCCAGAGAGACACGTGTGCGCACTGTAGTTTGGCAGGCTTGTGCACAAGTCCTGGAGAAGGTGTTGTTGCTAGTTCTGAAGTCTATTGTTTCTATCTTTCTGGGTTGGACTCTCTAATCAACTTTGGTTACTTCTTGCTTGGTGCATTAGCCTTGCTTGGCTATTGGTTTTCTACCAGGATTCTTCTCTCTTTCAAGGTCAAGGTGCTCAAAGGGTGGATTCGGCCTATGGTTGGGTGACAATAGTGATATTGTCTATGATAAAACGAGCACATTCTAATAGGTTATGGGCCCACACCTCCTTCATTCAGTCTAACCACTGGAAGGAAGCATAGCCATTAGGATACTAAGCCTGTTGAAAAACTACCGCTAGGGTTTACTAGCAGGAGAAACTTCCAAGACATTGTTGCTAGGGTTACTAGCAGGCGCAGTTGCAGAAACCCTAAAACCTCAATCCAACACCTTATGTTGGAACATATCGCTCAAGAAGAAGGTATTCAAGTGCGCCTTAGTCCAGAACACCTCTTGGCACTCTCAGAAGACAAAAATGTCAAAGTTGAAGTTTTGGATCAAAGCGTGACCAGTCATCAGTCAACCGAAGTCATGAATGAAAAGACTAGTCATCTACACTACTCAACACTCACATGAACGATTGGAGATGACATGTGGATAATTGAGAGTGGATATTCTAGGCATATGACGAGAGATAAAGCCAGACTCTCAAATCTAAATGAAAGAAAGACATCGTACAAGGTAGAGCTTGGAGACAAAATCACTTATCTAGTCGAACGATTTGGACAAGCCTCCGTCAAATTGAAAACATGTAACAATGTTCATTTGAGCAATATCTTATATGTACCTAGTTTAGAAAAAAATCTTGTATCCATATCTTGCCTAGAAGACAAAGGAAACATAATAGTTTTCATGGATGGAAAAGTGTTATCTTGGCACAAAGACTGCAACATAGAGAATGCTAGGGTTATTGGAACCCATGAAGGAAATCTATATAGACTACTAGAACAAAATGAATTAGCTCTCGTACATGATGAAGTCAATCCCAATGAACTTTGGCACATAAGGTACACTCATATTTGTTGATTAAGGTTGGTTGTCATTGATGTCAACCCTTGAAGAAAGCCCCGTAGCACAAAGGTTTGGGTAATTGACCATGTAAATATGTCTCATTATTGTTTTTTCATGGTTGATAAGAAGTAAATATGGATGAACTCCAAATTGGTCCCCTTATGGTGAAAGCCCTCACAGGAAGACGCTTTGCGGAGTAAGAGAAACCATGATTAATTGTGGAATAATGAGATGAATGACAGTGAATTTGTCAGGTAAAATATCCTAGATGGATAGTTTTTGTCATTCCATTTCTTGTGGTATGTAGAACGTCACATAACTCATCACGGTGAGAGAGTTATGACCATGTGAAGTTGGAGAACCTAGGATTGAGTAATGGACCCAAGTTTGTTTTATGGATAACGATATGATTTTTGCTATATCTGAAGGAAATAATATTCTAAATGGATAGTACATGTCCTTCCATTTCTAGTGGTATGTGGAATGTCACATAACTCCTCACGGTTTGAGAGTTATGGCCTTAAGAAGTTGGAGGACCCTCATATGTCATCTAGAAGCCCCAAAAGGTCAAAGTAGTCAAAGTGGTTTAAGAGATTTTAAAAGGTACATAATAAAGTGAAGTGATGAGTGTATTATAATTCAAAGTGAATACAAAATAAATTATTTCAATAATAAATTTAATGGAGAAATTAGAAGTGGGTTTACCCTAAAATAAGGAAAGTGGGCCAAGTGACCTAGAAGATGTTTTTAAGGAAGCTACTTAGAGAGTATAAATAAGAGGAAAGGCTCTCTCATTTTAATCACACTTGAGAATATTTAATATCTATAGGTGTCTGAGGTAAAAAGGATATCTAAGCCAAATTTCTGAGGGAAGGTGAAGAAAAGAAGGTCGAAATGCAAGGAAGGATAAATTCCTTTGATGGTGCTTTCTAAGGTATGTTATTTACAGGTTATTTCACCATTTTCGCTATAATTTTTTTTCTATAATGATTCAGACTGTGAAATTGCTATGCCATTGAGAAAACATACCCAAGTATCTGTGGTAAACAATTCAGCTTGCGGGTCATTTTATTTTGGGAGTTACACCGTGGAAAATAGGATTTGTGGTTAGTCTTGAAACTAGTCAAAAACACGTGTTTCGGGTAAAAACATCATAACTTCTTCATAACAGATCCAAATTAAGTGAGACCAAATGTGTTGGTTAGAGTACATTCTGTAGTATGTTGTGTAACATTTTCAGATAAATTCAACGAACATTTCATGCAGGGCACACTCTACAAGTTTTCTCTCTAGAATAAGCCAGAATTCAACAAGGTATGCCATTTTTACTATAACTCCTTTATGAGAGGTTCCAAGTAGTGACACCTAGAGGAATTTCATAAAACACACTGAAGAAAATTGTGTATCAGTTTCATATATTTATACATTACAGGTTCAAAGTTATGATTACTTCATGTTAGGGTTGTTGACTAATCTAAAACTAGGCATGTGAGACTAAATAAAAGTTTGATGAAAATGCTAGTCTATTGTTGTTAAAGTTAAGGAAGGTTTGTAGGAATGTGATCATATACACCAGGTCTATTACAGAGCTACAAATCATATTTGGATGATGAAATTGATGAGGGCTTTTGGTTGAGGTACATGTTGAGTACATGGTTGAGACAAGTAGTTGATGAGTTGGCACATACATGAGGTGTATAGTTGATGATGTTGGTACATATTGATGAGTCATAGTTGATGATTCATAGTTGATGAGTAGTTGACACATGATTGATACATACTTGGTACATGGATGGATGCACTTGTTTATGGTACAGGTTGATTACAGGTTGTTTGGTACAGGTTTGTGCATGGTTGATACACTTGTTTATGGTACAGATTGATTACAGGTTGAGGTACAGGTTGATGCATGGTTCATATTTATTGGTACAATTTTACAACGGTATATCTCACAATGATAGTGTGACAATGGTTCCATCATTCTACTTCTACTTCAGGGTGGCAGGACGGGGCAATGACAGGTGGTTGTAGCCACCTTCCGGTTGTAGCCAGATAACATAGGGGGTTGTAGCCTCCTTCTGGTTATAGCTAGAGAATTGGGGAGTTGGAGCTTCCCTCAGGTTGTAGCCTGAGAAACTAGGGGGTTGGAGCCTCCTTCCAGTTGCAGCTAGAAAACAAAGGAAGTTGGCACTTCCAATGAATGTGATTCTTCAAGACATATAAGAAAAAACATTATGTGGTTTTCTCCCGATTTGGGTTTCCACATAAAACACTGGTGTACTGTGTATGTGTGTGATTGTTTATTTCTTACTACTCATTATTGGATAATAATTCTACATTGATATAACATTTGAAGAAAAATTATTATAATTACGTTATTACTGATTCACCCCCCCCTTTCAGTAATCCAACAATATTAACTATCAAGCATTGTCGTTTCTCAAAAAGATGGTTGAAGGAATACCATAATTACAGTCTACACATGAAGGAATTTGCAAGGGATGTGCTCTTGGAAAGAATATCAAGAAACCATTCCCAAGTAGCAACAATATATCTAAGGAGATTCTAGATCTAATACATTCAGATGTTTGTGGTCTGATTCCAGTAAAATCTCTAGGAGATCTTCATAGATGATTACTTAAGAAAGACTTGGTTATATCTCTTGAAGACAAATGACGAAGTATTCAACAAGTTTCAAGAATTCAAAGCAGAGATAGAGAACCTCACAAACAAGAAAATCAAGACCTTGAGAATAGATAATGGAGGAGAATACACATCAAAGGAATTTGTTGCCTTTTGTAAATCAACAGGGATTAGGAGGGAGTTGACTGTTCTTCATAATCCTAAACAAAATGGTGTAGCATAAAGGAAGAACATATCTATTGAAGAAACTGTGAAGGCACTACTAAACGATCAAGGTTTATCTATGTTCTTATGGGGAGAAGAAATCATGACAACAATATATTTTTAGAACAAAAGTCCTCACCACATATCGAAGGACATGACTCCGGAAGAAGCCTTCTCAGGGAAGAAACCTAATGTGGAAAAATTAAGAATCTTTGGATGCCATGTTTACTTTCACATTCCTAAGGACAAAAGGAATAAATTAGAACCCTCGGGAAAGAAGGGCATATTCGTGGGATATAGTGAAACATCCAAGGATGATAGAATCTATATCCCAGAACAACATAAGATTGAAGTCAACAGAGATGTGACCTTCAATGAAAAGATGGATTTCAATAAATCCATAGAAGAAACCATAGAAGAAGAAGAGTATGAAGATCCTATTGAAGAAGGCACATATCTTCCAGAAAACCAGAGTAAAAAAAAGGAACAACTTGATCATCCGATGCAACCATGTGAGACCATTGATTCAGACACTGTACCTAAGACCAAGAAAATAAAATCTTGGCTTGAAACTACCCTATAATAAGTAGAAAGACTCAAGGCCCCAAGTGGAACCTTCAGAAAAATTAAGAATCCCAAGAGATTCTTCAGCTATGCATTATGTATGACAAAGATTCTAGATGAAGAACTTACCACGTTTGAAGAGGTAGTTCAGAAGAAACAATGGAAATAAGCCATGACAGAAGAACACCAGTCCATCATGAAAAATGATGTATGGGAAATTGTGCCTAGACCTAAAGAAAAATCAGTAGTAAATTCAAAATGGGTATATAAGATAAAACATGCAACGGAAGGAAGTGTGGATAAATATAAAGCAAGGTTCATAGCTAGAGGTTTCTCCTAGAAGGAGGGAGAAGACTATGACGAAACATTCACTCCTGTTGCTAGATATAATTCCATTAGAGCTATCATGTCTCTTGTCGCTTCAATGGGATGGAGTTTACATCAGATGGATGTAAAGACAACTTTCCTCGATAGAGAAATCAAAGAAGAAGTATACATTGAACAACCTCAAGGGTTTGAAGTACATTCCAGAGATACTCATGTTTGCATACTAAAGAAAGATTTATATGGACTCAAGCAAGCTCCAAGAGCTTGGTATGCTGGAATAGACAACTACCTAATGAGACTTGGTTTCTCCAAAAGGCATGCAGATCCAAATCTTTACTACAAAGTCGTGACCAATGCACCTATGATTCTACTGCTATATGTCAAAAATCTATTCCTAACAGGTGAAGAGTCTCTCATCATCCAGTGAAAAAAGGAACTAGCTTCTGAGTTTGACATGAAAGATCTTGGTCTCATGCATTACTACTTGGTACTAGAAGTATGGCAGAAGCGTGGTGAAGTATTCCTTGGACAAGGAAAGTATGCAATAAATATTCTTCAAAAATTCGGAATGATGGATTGAAAATTCATGGAAACTCCTATGACCACAGATATAAGAAAAGTAAGAGACTCAGATTCTGATCCAGTAGATCCATCACTATATCGACAATTGATTGGGTCATTGATGTATTTGGTAAATACTCGACCAGACATTTGCTTTGCCGTGAACACACTAAACCAGTTCTAGGTGGAACCTAGACATGAGCATTGGACAACTGTAAAGCATGTTTTAAGGTATATCCATGGGACACTAAACTATGTTTTAAGATATACAACATCCAGTGATATACAACTTCATGGATTCACAGATTCAAATTGGGAAGGAAGTGCAGAAGACAACAATAACACTTCAGGGATTTATTTCAGCTTTGGTTCCGCTATGATATCTTGGGGCATCAGGAAACAAAAGTCTGTCACACTCAACACAACATAAGCATAATATATAGCAGTATGTGAGGCATGTACAAAAACAATATGGCTAAGAAAGTTGATTTTTGGATTATTTGATCAGGTTCCAGATTCAACCATAATACACAGTAACAATCAGAGTTATATAAGGCTATCAAAACACCCAGTGTTTCATGAACGGTCGAAACACATTGAGATCAAATACTAATTTATTCAAGATAAAGTCTAGGAAGGAGAAGTAAAGCTCCATTACATCCCCCATAGATGAGAAGACAACAGATATCCTGACAAAGCTTCTGTCCAGAATAAAGTTTGCATATTTCCGAGACAAATTGGGGATCATGGAAATAACTCCCTTAGATGAAAGGGAAAAAATGACTCTCCAAGTTGGGAGGGAGCACTGACATACCATTGAATTGAGGATAGTCATTTTCAAGTTTGGAAAATGGTCCAGCTTGGGTAGTTCCTTTCTAGTTCGGAAAGTGGTTTGAGATTTTTGACAGACATGCATTTTCCAGTTTGGAAAATGGTCCAGATCGAATGGTCATTTTCGTAATGAAAATGGTTCGATGGATTGTTGATGTACCATAGACAACGATTTCCCATTGTGGTTAATATGGGGAATGGTCTAGGAAATTCTCTCTTCTTGACAGTCACTCTTATAAGTGGTCAAGAAGACTGGTCTGCCTCGCCAAACATGTAACATCCTAAAATTCCTAAACAGTATTTATTTCCATAAACAATTTATTGAATAACTGAAAACATTAACTTCATAGCATACTATTGATTTTCGTTACAGCAACATCAGTAATTTAGATTTATCCAGATTAACGGTTTCATAGCAGAATGAAATGAATGCATAATTTAACAGGTACCTGGTTCTGATGCTAATTATTGTTGCCACTATGCCTTGTTGCTGCCTTCCTGCTACCTGCTCCTCCGGTCAATTCTGCCACAAACAGGAAAATAGCTGCCCAAAACTACTGTCCACCCTGCCAACTAGGAGAACGACCTAGCTCCAGGATATCTACGGATATCCTGGCCCCCCGTGCCCAAAACCTCTAGCAACGCAGTGGCTCAACTGATCAAGAT
>ML780971.1:769195-784147 GCA_009831015.1 Picea engelmannii
ATATATATATATATATATATATATATATATATATATATATATATATATATATATATTTTAAGATGCCAGAGGCAAAACACTTATCAGAAATAACACCAGGGTTCAAGCGACTACTGAGAGGGGTGCTCGTTTCCACCCAACCGTAGGCTTAGCGACTCCCAACGGATTTACCACTAGCCACCCCCGAGATGAGACCACGATGCTGTGAGACTACGTCTCTGTTTTCCAGTGACTAGGAGCGAAGGTTGCAATCCTTCCTCTCTGCTATCACTCACTTTGCATAATGCCAGAGTTCTCCCCTCGCGTCCCCCCACCCAATCGCTTCTACCCCATGCCTTATCCTCTTGCGAGGTTGTGTGTGGTGTAATTACCCTCGCACTGGCCAGTCATGATGGCTCTACGGATGGGCGGTTCACCTCCCCATCCCTCATTAATTCCTGAGGAGCCATCAACCTACCAGTTTGCGAGGCATTTAATTCAGGGCCAGTGAGCCGCTTTTGGTTCTCCGGGCCAGTGGAGTCCAAATATGGTATTAATTCTCGGTGGAAGTTAACGCCACCTTTCTAGGTGCCTTCCACCGCCATCGTGGTCTCTTTTCTGCACATCCCCTCTCAGCAGTCCTGCAATAAAAATCATAATGTTATTCACATTTATTGACCTTTTACTCAAGGTCCATTTACATCACATATTCACATTTATGAGTTTGCCATAGTTCTTGGCCAATCTAGTTATTTTTACAAATTGGGGGAAACAGGGTGTTACAATTCCCTCCCCCTTAAAAGGAACATCGTACTCGATGTTCTTATCCACTAACATGAATTGCATGTACAGAAGTAAACAAAATCAGATATGCATGTCTCATGGCATCCTCCATTTCCCATGTAGCCTTATCTGGGCCAAAATGTTTCCACTGCACCTTGACCTGTGCAATGGTTCTGTTCCAAAGCGGGGTTTCCTTTCTGTCCAGTATGCATTGGGGTTCTGGTAGAAATTCTCCCTCCGGTTCCACCTAGATCACAGACCAGTCAAGTATATGATTAGCATCATGTACATATTTCTTCAATAATGAAACATGGAAAACATTATGTTCTTTTACTGTGGGAGGAAGTGCTAGTCGATAGGCTACAGGTCCCACTCTATCTAGAACCTAAAATGGTCCACAATACCGGGGTGCCAACTTGGCACAAGCTCCCATTTTCAGAGAACTCCTTCTGGGCTTAATTCTGAGATATACATGGTCTCCCATTTTGAACTCTCTTGGAGTTCTCTTTTGGTCAACATAACTTTTCTGTCGGTTCTGGGCGATCTTCAGATTTTGTTTTATCTGAGCTACTTGCTGTTCCATTTCTTTCAGCATGTCGGGTCCAAAAGAAATCCTATTTACAGGATTACTCCAGCTGATTGGAGTATTACACGGCCTACCATAGAGGACCTCGAAGGGACTCATCTTTAAGGATGCTTGGTAGCCATTGTTGTAGGCGAATTCTACCAATGGCAGGTAGTCTTCCCATTTCCGGGGTTGATGCATTACATGCATTCTTAACATATCCTCTAATACTTGATTCACTCTTTCTATCTGTCCATCGGTTTGAGGGTGATAGGCGGTGCTGAACAACAATTTGGTCTCCAATCCATCCATCAGTGATTTCCAAAAATTGGAAGTAAATTTTGTGTCTCTGTCAGATATTATCTCTCTCGGCATACCGTGTAGTCGGAATATCTCTTTCATGAATATCTGGGTGATATCTGTCGCCTTGCAGGTTGATTTGACGGGAATGAAATGAGCAGACTTGCTCAGTTTATCCACCACTACCATAATGACGTCATTTTGTTTGGTTGAAGTTGGCAATCCAGTGATAAAATCCCTGGAGATGGTTTCTCATTTCCATTCTGGGATGGGCAAAGGGTGTAATAGTCCTGCTGGGTGTCGATGTTCTGCTTTAACCTGTTGGCACTCTATGCATTGGGCCAAATATTTGGCTATGTCTTTCTTCAATCCAGGCCAATAAAATTGTCTCCGGGTGGCAGTGATCATTTTCTGGTATCCTAGGTGACCAGTGTATGGTCTTTGATGTAGTTCATCCATAATGAACTTCTTCAAGTCATCACAACTTGGAATGTACAGTCTGTCTCTGTAAGTGAGCAGACCTCCTTCGGTCATCTGGTAGCCTTCATATTTTTCTCCAGCGGGTTCTTGCTGTAGGTATAGGGCCACAGTCTGAACAAAGGAATCTATTTCTTGTGCATTTCTGACTCTGTTCTTGACATCTGTCTCCCAGGTACTCACCGCTGCCAGGTGAATTGTTTTCATGCTTCTGCTAAGGGCATCGGCCACCCTATTTTCCTTCCCTTTGATGTGTTTGATTTCAAAATCAAAATTCGATAAGGAGGGCCATCCACCTAGCTTGTCTAGCATTGAGCTTTGGTTGGTCGAACAAATACCGTAATCCACAGTGATCTGTCATAAGTACAAATTTCCTTCCCAAGAGGTAATTCCTCCACATTTTTAAGGCATGCACTATGGCAGCCAGTTCTAGATCATGAGTCATATAGTTGACCTCATGTTCGTTCAATTTTTGGGATTCATAGCAGATCACACTTCCTTCCTGCATAAGGACTCCTCCGAGCCCTTCCTTATAGGCATCTGTGCACACAAGGAAGTCAACTTCTGGGTCATCAATTTTCAACATGGGTGCATGGGTTAGTATATGTTTCAAGGTTTGAAAACTTTCTTCACATTGCTGTGTCCATAGGAATTTTGTCCCCTTCTTTTGGAGGGCAGTGATTGGACAACCAATCTTGGAGAAATCTTTTATAAATCTCCTATAGTATCCCGCCAATCCCATAAAGGATTTGATGTCTGAGACATCCTTTGGGGTAGGCCATTCCATGATAGACCTGATCTTGTCAGGATCTACTGCTACCCCTTCCTCGGACATAACATGTCCCAATTAATGTATTTTCTTCTGAAAGAAGTCATATTTGCTGAATTTAGCATAGAGCTTATGCTCTCTTAGCACTTGCAGCACAAGTCTAAGATGCTCTTCATGTTCTTCTCTATTCTTAGAGTAGATTAATATGTCATCAATAAAAACTAGTACAAATTTATCTAAAAATTTACTGAGTACATTGTTCATTAAGCCCATGAAAGTGGCAGGGGCATTGGTTAACCCGAATGGTACTACCACAAACTCATAGTGACCATACCGTGTCCGGAAAGTGGTTTTATGGATGTCTTCACCCTTGATTCAGACTTGATGGTATCCTGACCTCAAGTCAATCTTTGAGAAAATAGACGCTCCTCCCAACTGATCGAATAAATCATCGATCCTGGGCAAGGGGTACTTGTTCTTTATGGTTACTTTATTGAGTTGTCTATAATCGATACACAGTCTAAGGGTGCCATCCTTATTTTTCACAAACAAGACTGGTGCTCCCCATGGGGACATGCTGGGTCGAATATAACCTTTATCCATCATTTCTTTCAGTTGCAATTTGAGTTCAACTAACTCAGGTATGCTCATCTGGTAAGGTGTCCTAGACACCGGCACCGCTCCTGGTGCGAGCTCTATCGAGAAGTCAATGTCTCTTCTCGGAGGTAGACCCGGTACCTCTGCCGGAAACACATCTCTGTATTCTCTTAGGATAGGGTGATCATCAGGGTTTGGTTTATCACCTTCGATTGTTTTCAACACCTTTATTTCATATAGGGGACATCCTTTTCAGCAATACTTTCTCATTTGCAGGGCTGATATTTGCCTCACCGAGACAGGTTTTCAGATCCCTTGAAGGGTTATCCTTTTTCCTTCTTTTCTCACACATTCTAAGGTTTTATGGTAATAGTCCAATTTGGCTTTATGGGCGGACAACCAGTCCATACCAATCAACAGATCATATGATCCCAGGGGTAATACGTTAAGGGTTTCTTGGGTGGGGAATTCACCCAACATTAACTGGCAGGCTGGTATGACCTCCACCACCTTTCTTTTGGTGCCAATGGCTAACTGTACCAACCATGGCTTAGTTTGTTTTCGTGGCTATAGCTTACACTTATCAACATCTTTAGGGGCTATATAAATCAAATTTGAACTAGGGTCAATCAAAACAGACACCAGATGGTTAAAAATCATACCTTCTATTTCCACCACTGAAGCTTGGTGGTCAGCTTGGTTATTATCCAAGGCTGCATAAATCTGCAGCACACTCCTTGCCACATCATTGACTGTGGTCGCTTCCTGAATGTTATAAACTTTCCGACTGTTCTGTTGTCGGTGTGGACAGTCTCTCAGGAGATTCTCCTCTCTGCAACCCTAACATTTCAACGATTCTTTCTTTGGGTTATTAGTCTTCACTGGTATAGGTCCAGAAGTTTTATTTCCGTCCACCAAGGGGAAGTTCTGCTGGAGTACACTCCGAGCTAGATAGTTTGTTCTGGGGTTCTTCTTGTAGTTTTTAAATCCTGAGGATTTAATCCCCTTTTTCTGAAATCTTGAACCACTCTTCTGTTTCCAGTCTCCACGAGACTCTGCCCGATGTCCATATTGTTCATGACAATATGTTTCTTTTCGAATAGTGTCTTCTAAGGTCTTTGGCTCATCGAATTCGATTCAGTTTCGGTATTCCTTGGGTAGCCCACTGATGAAGCGTTGCACCTTTTCCTTCTCTGCTTTGATGTAGGGTACATATCTCAATAAGTCGAGGAATTTTTTGACATATTCCTCTATAGTGAGTTGCCCCAGTTTGAGTTCATAAAACTCTTTAGCCTTCTCGTCGAAATATCTTTCTGACAAATACTTCTTCTGGAAGTATTTTTCAAACTGTTTCCAAGACAGGTCCTCCTCGCGGACCCCTTTCATGTTCTTAAGATCTTCCCACCAAATGGAATCTTTTCCGTTCAGATTGAAAGTGGCCACTCGGGCCTTCAAATTCTCTGAAAAGTCATGGAATCTGAAATATTTCTTCAGTCTAAGTAGCCAAGCCTCGGCTTCCTCTCCCTTATTTATCTCACCATCGAAGGAGGGAGGTTTGGCCTTTCTGAATTCTTCAAATTTATGACCCTTGGAAGTCTTTTGTTTCTTCTGTTTTCTTCGAGAATAGGGACTGGTCCTGCTGCTGGAAGAGCCTTATGAATCGCCAGCTTCCTTCTCAATGGAATCGTGTGGCACTGGTCCTTTACCTCGGGGGTGGACCTTTCTTGAAGTGCTTCTCTCAGTATGGCCACTGACATGACCATGTTTCCGCACTTCGGGTTCATGCTTCATTTTTCACTGTAGGTTGGATAAGCTCTGCAGTAACACTGCATTAATTTCATTTTGCTTTTCTTGTTCTTTCATCATCCTTTCATTGTCGGCCTTGCAACTTTGCAACTCAACCATGAGACTCCTCACAGTCTCGGCTAGGTCTGGAGGGGTTCCTATTTCTCTTCTTTCGTCAGACTCTTCGTCTCTATTGTGGGAGCCTTCTCCCATCTCTTGGTGAGTCACCATTCTCTGCGTCTGTAAATTTCCACGGCTGATCGTCCTCTTAGGTGAAAAGACAAACGTTGATTGTTAGTCAAGGGTTAGATATATTTTTATAATCTGCGCATAATTTATAATTCTTTCACATGCATACACAGTCTGGTTCTCGTTTCCAAGTTTTCAATCCTGGACAAGAGATTTATGTTAGGGGGTTTCTCTTCGTAGGAGTACTTCGAACGGAACTTATGCGCAACTCGTTCATGAGCCCAATCAGGCCGAGTGTTGTAACCATGCTCTGATACCACTTTGTCACATACCCACTACCTAAATTGGATCTTTCTGGTCTTCTGCCGAATCAGAAGCCCTAAACATCCATGGAGGACCAACGTAAGCTAGCCCTTTCTCTCTCCCCACTCCCATGTGGTTGCGAGTCACAATCACGGTCCGAAATAAACGCAGTACCTCTTTCATATTTCGTGCCTCGGTGCTACAGTGATGTCGAGTCGTTTGACTTGGCAACCACCGAACCCCGACAGGGCTCGCAATCGGCCAAGGGGGACGAATCCCTATAGGGTCAGAGAAAATCCAATGAGAAACAGCCCCGTTGCACAGTTAAGTGGAATATAGGTGGCAGAGAGGGAAACGCGACACGGTAGTCGACATACAGGAGGGGCCCCACTTCACACGCCACACTATTCTGGACCCCCCCCCCCCCATTAAAGGCAGAATGACAAAGGGGCTCCGGAATGCATCCTCAGTCATAGATATGGGCCGGTGGATGCTAGCCATCTAGATATACTCGCTACTTACCCTAATGTGCACTTGCTCCCCAGTGTAAAGCTGGCATCTCTTCCTCACATCGGACGGTCATTACGGACCCTGAGATTTCCCGAAGGAATCTTGTCTGTCCATCGGGACTTAGCCACTTGCTATTGTCTCGACATTATGGATCAGGATTTGTCAAGGAAAGAGTCTAAGTTTTTGTTAGCGGAACTCCCGAATCCATGATCCTCGATTTCCCGAAACGGGTAATCTCTCAACATGTCACCTCCTTAAATCAGACGGTCCACAACTGCTCTGGGGTTTCCACCCAGGAAAGTCCCGACCCCTTGTCGCCGGGACTCCCGATCTCACGATTCTTGATTTCCCGAAATGGGAGATCTCTTGATGTGTGGCCTCCATCAATCGGATGGCTAAGATCAATCTCGAGGTTTTCACCATAGAAAATCCTGAACTCTTGTCGACAGGAATCCTGATTTCGTGATTTTCGATTTCCCGAAAAATGGGAGATCTCACGACGCGTGGCCTCCGTTAATCGGACGGCTAAGATCAATCCCGGGGTTTTCACCATAGAAAATCCTGAACTCTTGTCAACAGGAATCTCGATTCCGCGATTTTCGATTTCCTGAAAATGGGAGATCTCACGATGTGTGGCCTCCGTTAATCAGACGGCTCAGATCAATCCCAGGATTTTCACCATAGAAAATCCCGACCTCTTGTCAACAGGACTCCCGATTTCCCGACTCCCGGTTTCCTGAAATGGGTGATCTCTTGACACGTGGCCTCCGTCAATCGAACGACCTAGATCTATTCCAGATTTTTTCGCCCCTAAACACTGGATTCTTAACCCTTGGGTAACTCCTGACAGATCCAACGGCTGTCGGGTTTTTCAGCCGAGATCTGATGGCTCATAATGGTTCCTACCCATGCATTCTTCCACGACTCCCTGGGTGTGGAAAATATCCACGGTCTAGATACTCTCATGAACCTTGGAGATCTATGATCCCAAATTCCTCACTGCCCACGAAGACACAGAAAAAAAAGGGGTAAGGCATTTTAACACCTTACCCTCTCCTACCAATCTAACGGTCGGGTGTGTTCGTAGATTCCCCGACGAAATCTCATCCTTCGATCACCACCTATCAAGGTTAAAGCCCTTAACACTCCATTTTCTCCTTCTGATATGACGGTCGTGAGTGACCACCGATCTCCTGATGAATCTCATACGTCGATTCAATATTCCATCCTTATGCTGTCATCTCGGTTTTCAAGAGGATCGTTCCTCCTCATGCAGGGTTACCAAGGCCTTACGCCTTCACAAATGCCTTCTCGATTCTTGATGGGCTTTTCAAGGGAGGTATTTCTATGGGGAGATTTACTCAGGGTACTACCTGAAGTATATAAGGATGTCATCCTCCCAAGAACCAAACGTGAAGTCGGAATTAGGTCAGTAGGTGCACAAATAACGAATTCATGAGGACATAAACTATACATAGTCTTTCCACATAAATATACAACTACTAGTACTGATCAAAACAACATACATTCATTCTTATAATGAAATCATTCACAGTTTCACAGCTTATGAGCATGATT
Organism: Picea engelmannii; assembly: GCA_009831015.1. Classification (NCBI taxonomy): domain Eukaryota; kingdom Viridiplantae; phylum Streptophyta; class Pinopsida; order Pinales; family Pinaceae; genus Picea; species Picea engelmannii. Next base: position 777,031 of record ML780971.1, read on the forward strand.
ATCAGAATAAACATATATATATATATATATATATATATATTAAGATGCCAGAGGCAAAACACTTATCAGAAATAACACCAGGGGTCAAGCGACTGCTGAGAGGGGTGCTCGTTTCCACCCAACCGTAGGCTTAGCGATTCCCAGCAGATTTACCACTAGCCACCCCCGAGCTGAGACCACGATGCTGTGAGACTATGTCTCTGTTTTCCAGTGACCAGGAGTGAGGGTTGCAATCCTTCCTCTCTGATATCACTCACTCTGCATAATGCCAGAGTTCTCCCCTCGCGTCCCCCCACCCAATTGCTTCTACCCCATGCCTTAACCTCTTGCGAGGTTGCGTGTGGCGTGATTACCCTCGCACTGGCCAATCATGATGGCTCTATGGATGGGTGATTCACCTCCCCATCCCTCATTAATTCCTGAGGAGCCATCAACCTACCAGTCTGCGAGGCATTTAATTCAGGGCCAGCAAGCCTCTTTTGGTTCTCTGGGCCAGTGGAGTCCAAATACGGTATTAATTCTCGGTGGAAGTTAACACCACCTTTCCAGGTGCCTTCCACTGCCATCATGGTCTCTTTTCTGCACATCCCCTCTCAACTTTCCTGCAATAAAATTCATAATGTTATTCACATTTATTGACCTTTTACTCAAGGTCCATTTACATCACATATTCACATTTATGAGTTTTCCATAGTTCTTGGCCAGTGCAGTTATTTTTACAAATTGGGGGAAACAGGGTGTTACAGATTGGAAGACATAGATGAAGCTATCCCTCCTACAGATTTGTTTAGAGACAACTCTTTCAAATGGCTTGTCACCGAGTCTGTGAATTTTACGTTGGTGGAGCCTACAATGCAATCGGCATGAGGTCCAAGATTTTGTCTAGGGTCGTAATTTGATCGCGATGCGTCCGGAAGAATATGGTATAACATCCCAGGCTGAGCATATATAAGATCTAAATGCTGGGCTTTAAATATCTCTTCTTCCTCAGTGGTAACCCCAGATGTAGCAACATCCTTTGAGATAGGAGGGTGCAAAGACTTGAGGAACCATTATAAAAGAAAGGCTGGGGGTATGGAGGTCTTAATCAACCTATTCTGTCTATGCCACTCCTTGATATGATCTGACATATGAGTGGTGGTGCCCTGGCGTAAAGTTGACATAAGTTCTAGGCCAACGTTGTAACGAACTGATAATTGGAAGTGGTTAAGGAAGACCAACACCATCTGACTAAAGGTTCCATATTCCCCCCTAGGTAGCTCGATATACCATTTTGCAGCGACCCCAATGAGGGTGTGTTGAAATAATCTTAACCGAATAGAATCATCATTAAGGGAATTCGAGGAGCACCATAGGTGAAAGGTAGACATGTGATCACCATGATCCTCTCCATTCTTACCTTCGAATTTTAGAATGTCCGAAGGAAGCTTGGTGGGGACGGGGGGACATGTAGTATCATGACTCACATAGTCGTTCATCAACTTAGACAAGTATGGCAGATTAAGCGTGTCTAGAAAAGGGATACATGGTTACATGATTACGAAAGGTTGGTTGGGCATCATTCCAGTAGGAATGTTCTGATGGGGGTTATAAAAATTTCCCCCAGCTGGATTGGATCCAAGTTGGGGGTTTCTCAAAGTGTAAAACTGACCCCCCCTTGGGGTGTGAATCTGGAGGATAGAGGTGGATTCGTCATGCCAAACACATTGGTCAGAATTGGTACCAAGGAGGTAGGGGTATAAGAAGGAACTTGAGCAAAAGTAAGAGGATTAGACCTGGGGTTAAAAGAAGGAATGCCTCCCATATTAGGAGTCGTTTGAGGGATTTGAAAACCACCAAAATAAAATGGAGTATAAGGAGGTGTAGTGCCCCCAATCCTAATGCTAGCATTAGGGCCAACAACTGGGATGGCGTTCGAAAACTGTGAAGTAAATTTCGGCATACCATAGGAAAAAGGACTAGAGGCCATAGGGATGGACTGAACATTATAGCCCAATGAGTGACCAAGAGACCCAAAAGGGTTCGAGGTGAGGGATTGAGCATTCACTATAGGCCGAGCCATAGTAATGATAGGTGCCTCCAACAATACAACCATTGTGGTTGCAGGATTCGAAGGGGTTCCATTAACTATAATGGGTGTGGGAGTCGAAGGGCTCCTAGTGTTGTGAAGACTAGGTTCAATACTCATCCTTGTATAATCACAAGTCTAAATAGTGGATGTGTGTGTACGATGCCTAATAACTCTATGTATTTTAGAAGGAAAAGACTCGAAATCTGGTGGTAACTGTAACAAGCAACAAGACCGACGAGGATGCTGGTCCGACTCCACGATGACTTAAGACTCTAAAGACGAAAAATAAATCGTAAGGCCAACTAGTAATCAAAGAGCACACCAAAATTCAAACGACCAATATGCACACAAACGAGGTAAAGTGGTTGAAAGTGGCCTCCCTCCCTAAAGAAGGTATGTCTCACCCAAGAAGGGCTCGAGACTCCCTGCTAAATATCAAAGCTAACATAATTAGTTATAAGGTCCCTCGTGGGATTAACAACCATTCGGTCAAATCCCCCTGGAGAGGTAATCCTCCATAAAGGCTGTGTGATGTCCGACCCTTATCTAACCTAGGGTACCTGCAGAATAAACCCTGCAAGTAACCTATGTGGCACCTAAATCAAGAAACTAAACAACCAATGTATAACCGATGCACATGTGAGCAGTCGTAAGCCAGGTCCACCATATGTGCAGGGTATCAAAGCCCAAAACCTTGAAATCATTGCCTCTCACGGAGGTAAGGGCACTAACAAGATCCCCAGATACGAATAGATCCCTAGAAATATCTTTGACGCTAAGAAGGTATTGAGGGGATATCCCTTCAACCAACCTCACATGACCTCGTGATTAACTCCGGTGTGAGAGGAGCCTCCTGATATTACCAATTATACAATGGATTTCTCCACTCCCTTTGTCAGACACATATGTTGATTTAATTGCCTTGGAAAAGTTACTCACAAAATCCTATTCCAAGGCACTAAATCCTAAGCTAGTTTGTGCACCGTAGAAAATAAAATCATGACTAATCAATTTTAAATCATAGCGTTAATTTTAGTGGTTGTGATTACTCAAAAATGTATGGTAGTGAAACTCATGATGTTATGACTCAACAAGAAATGTAAATATGAATATAATGCAAAGTCTTAGCTTCAATTTTCAATGAATGACATGCTTCTAAAAACAAATGCAAATTTCAATTTCAACTTTGCAATTCTAAAGTAAAAATGCAATCTTTCATTACATGCACTAAGCTAATGAAAAGGACTCAAAATACCAAAATTACAAGAAATGCAAAATGCCTAATATTTTTGTATTTTCAATATAATAAAAATGAAAATGCATGGACTGAAAATCAACTTGATATATAAAATATACTGTTTATAGAAAGAGACAACTCAAGAAGGATACCAAGCAACAAGACACCTATCCCAATGTACAAGGACAATCAAAATGAAAAGGTGATGAGAAAGAATTCACCCAAAAAAATCAACCACAGATAGGTTTCCTGTCATCCCACAGGCATTCAACAGGCTCTACAGAGATCTAAGAAGACTCAACAAACATCAAATCCCACCCAACAACCACCAGACCAAGAAAACAAACAAAGAAGGCTGGTGTATGCAATTGTTTAAGGAAACATAGCGTATGTATGCAGCTTGCAGAGGGACTGCGTATGTACGCGACTGTCAATCCAAAAACTGCATATATGTTTCAAAAAACAAGGTTAGGCAAGGAATAAGGCTAAAAACTTAGACCCAAAGTGAACAGAGGTTTTCAAGCAATGACACGACAATAAACACAATAGGAACGAGATCAATCTAAGGAGAAAAGTACTTCAAACCCTAAGAAAGAAGATTCATTCCCTAGTATGGTCGCCAATTTTGTTACGAGGAAAATCTCTCTATGGCTAGGGTAAACCACAACAGACAGAAATGACTGCAAAAATAAACTCTCCTCTCAAGTATGCTATGTAAACAAATATGCTATAAATACAAGATAAAAGGCCTACCCTGTCCAAACGTTTGATGAAGTCCACCATTGAGCACTTAACCCAAAGTAATATACCTGCAACTAGTCCTCAACAACCAAGCAAAACAAGCATATGGTGATAATAAATGATGTTAGCACATTCAATAGCAGAATCCATTAATAAAAATGAAAAATACGCCCATGGAATAATAATTCAAATATTTGCAAGATATCAATTGGACGGGAAGAGTATTTCTATTAATATATGATCAACAAAAGTGAAAATGTTACAGACTTCCATGTCGGCACGGTTCATAACCGAGAAACTAAGGTCCTTCTAGATGGGCCTCCACCAAAGGCAAGCTCATAAAAGAGAAACAATGAGGTTCTCAATCAATAAGGGAAGAGCTTGGGGGTTGAACATTGTGTTCAGACTTAAAGGACAAAGGTATGCAGACTCAATATGAATTAAATAATTTCTCCAGAGTAACTTTGCTCTCAAAGTTGAATACTTTATCTCCTTTCCATAGCTCAGAATTGTCCCATTTATAGCTTTCAAATGGAACTAAAGGGCCGAGTTAGAACATTTCCAGTATATGTAAGGCCAATGATCATATATCTCCTATCGTGACATGGAAACCCGACATTAATTTTCATTTTTGTCACAAATCTCGATGTACGTGGGCTCTAGTGGTGCAGCCTGCGTATACGCATGATGTATAGTAGGCAAGATGCATACCTGTGGAAAAATATATATTTTTGGCTCTAGGATTTACAAACATGGATGATAAGTCTGCATGGGGAAATTGAAAAAGGCCTTCTGTGCAAGATTGCATAGGGTGAGGTAAATCTTGCTATAACAATAAAACCCAACTCAATCATTGTGGTTAGTGTCATGCCCACATTTATGGATTAATTAGATCTAGGAAAAAGTAATTAGATGCATGGTTATCCAATAAAAATAGTATTTGAATTTAATCTTGTTGTCAACAATGGTCTTATAGAAATGTAAAGCAATTATTGTTGGTTCAGATACATTAGTAAACCATTGTTTGGAATTAAATGTAGCAAACACTTACTCCATGGTGACTTGGTGAGGTTCCTCAACTTGTCAATGACATGAGCCTTGATAAGAACCAAATAAAATATTCCAACACCATAATCAAACATAACGCATGCAACATCTTGCGTCCATATTCCCTTTACATACAACAAAATAAATGTACGACTCTAGAATAGAGGAGAGTCAAGGTGACATCCAGCTTCTAATTGTCAAGCAGAATGAGCATTTAGAGAAAACATGGATAATCATTAATCCATAATGTTATGAATGCTATCAAAGGTTATCCTTTTGAAAAGTGAATAATGTTATGAATGTTATCAACGAATATACTTTAGAGCCATGGTTATGGAATAAAAATTGGATTTGAATGTAATGTTTTCATGGGAAATGGTCTTGTATAAATGGAATTGACATTTTTTTTAAAATACCTACATGTCGTTGTTATTGTGAGGTTGCTCCCATAGAAAAAAAATCAGTGATGATACTCTTACCTTCGGTGGAGCGATGTTCCCCTACGTCAATCTTACGATGCCTAGAGACGTCACTCCCATAGAAAACACGTTGGGGATTATCCTATTACCGTCAGTGGAGAGATGTTCCCCTACGTCGGTCTTACGATGCTTGGAGACGTCTCTCCCATAGAAAACAAATTGGAGAGGATCCTCTTACCGTCGGTGGAGAGACATTAGCCTACGTCAGTCTTACGACATCTGGGAACGTCGCTCCCATAACACACACATAGTGGAGACCGACGAAATGGGACGTCATAATTCCGATGTTTATGACATCGTTGTAGTGACAACTATATGTGTTTTGGAGAGTCAATCCAAGATGAAACGTGTCCGCATGAAACGTTGCAATAGAGATGATAGCTATGGCATCGGAAAAATGGCGTCATGTGAAATGATGTTTGAGGGGGTCTGATGTTTTTCGTTCTCCTGACAATATAAAGTGGCAATTGCATTGAACGCACTGTCGTAATTTGACCCAAATGTACTAGTGTGTCATACTTAATCACATTGCATGTATCATCTTTGCATGTTTGGGCTAATGTCGGATTCATGTTGCTATTAACTGAATGTTCAAAGCATTCCTTAAATGCAAGCCTTGTAACACTTTTTCCCTCGCGATCTGACACCTTGACCCATGGAGGAATTTTCCCGAGTGTCCTTATCCTGCACATGTCTCCTTGCACTGAGCATCAATATGTTCCATGCAATTGGAACTAGTTTTCTTACCCACAACACTCATCCCTCCTTTGTAACGTAGCATTATTTTATTCTTTTTCAAGCTCATTAAAAATTTGAAAAAGAAAAAAAATCAAATATTCCAAAAATAGGGGACATGATATACATTCTCTTTTATCAGTAGCAAGATAATATCCCTTGGACAAAGCACATTCTTTCATTTGTTCACCAAGAATTAGGATCTAGTATGACCTTAGGAAGTTGTTGTCGTTACATAGAGTTGTGTCCTCCTCAGTTTGGTTACTCTTCCAAACATATGGAGAGTTTGTGGTGTCTCCTGTATCACAGACTTATGTCAATAATATGTTTCCTAGGTCTCATCATTTTGTTTTGCTTTTGTCCAAGGGAAGTTTTATCCAACCTGATTCGTCCATTCTGCAGTCGATATCTTGAATTTCATGTGTCAGCCATCCCAAGAGTCAAGTCATGCTTGGATTCAAAATCAATGAAGTTTTATGCCCGATGATCGAGATCCTCCAGTCTTTCCCCGACAACATGTCGAAGACCTCAGAGTAGTGATTTTTACACTCCTATTGCACTCCTTCTGTTAGCGATATTTCTTGTATAGGGGGGGTAGAATGCATAAAAGGGGTAAAAACCCACTTGTCCAAAGTTTCGGGCTACAATGCGCCTGTGGTAAGCAGCAAGCAAGACCGGGCGGTCCAGATTTGCGTGCCCAGATCGACGGCGCACAGCGAATTCCGGACCCCCCTTGCCTTTCGACCTTTAAGCGAGGGGGGGAGTCCGGAATCGGGGGCGCACCTCTCCAACGGTCCAGATGAGCGC
>ML780971.1:793763-808844 GCA_009831015.1 Picea engelmannii
CTCACCCTTTACTACGACTCACTGTTTGGAGTTTATCAAGACCTCACTCGTTCATGCATGCCTGGTCTGGTTTCTGAGTTGATATAATGTTGTTCTGAGTTTTCCTCCATTTGATCACCCTTTAAACAAATCGTGACATAAAAACTGATGGGCTTCGGGCTCTGCTCCTGCTAGCAATCCAGGAGTGACTTCCGAACGCCAACACCTTCCTGAGTTTTGAATATCTTGAAGTTGTTTCTCGAGCTATGAAGTTCTCATCTCCAACCATAGGCGTCGATGCTTCCTGAAGATGCATATCATATTGTACTTGTATATCTTCATATGATTTTGAGATGTAGATCCATTATGTATTGTTCGCGGCTACACTTTTATTGGCATACACATTAGTCATGTAGCCACAGTTATTATATATATGAAATGGATATTCAATGTACTTGATTGGAAACCATTCTTAGTTCACCCCGAGCATGGGTATGCCCACCTTAGAGATATTATCATTATTTTGCAGATGACACGCTCACGAACACTCATCTCGGGGTCACTCAACTCCATGCCTTCCCACTGTGTAAAGATATTGTAAGGTATTTCGGCCATTAGTTTCTCTTCTGACCTCACACATTAGGGGGCATATGTTATAGTCCAAAAATGCCACATCTATGCATCCAAGACATTGGCCCATCCATTTGCATACTTTTCCAAAAATACTGTTGAGGCTTCCTTCTAAAAAACATTTTTTTGGATAGTGTATGCACCCTGCTGCACTAATAGCCTACGTACACATGTGTGTTGCATGCTATTTATCCCACATACACACGCATGTTGTATGCCAGTTAGCCCGCGTTTACCTCCAAAAGTTGCAAAAAATATAAAATTGTGCGGAATTCAGTGGAGTTTACAGGCTATGGAGGGTTTCCTAACCATTTTACCCCTTGTATCTCGTCCCCAAACCAAATAACCATATTTTTCTCATATAAAAATAGGTCTTTAGGAGTCATTTAGAGCCATGAAGAAGATAATAATAAAACTCTTCAAAAATCCATTTCCTTTCTTTGCCCAAGATTTGCATTTCATTCTGAGTTTTATCCTCATCTTTCCCCTCCAGCCAATCTCGCTATGCAACCCTTCCTCCTTCCCTTGATGGTATGTTGGTTGTGAGAAGATAATGTGGGATTGATGCACTTGGAGCCACGACAGAGGAGCCATGACTTGGTTCACAGAGCGGTCGCCAGTAAAGGTTGTAACCTTTTTTATCTTGAATTTGAATAAACGAGATTACCCTTGTCCCAAAACCCTATGTTTACATGTTCTTGTTAATTTGAGAATTTATAGCTATGTTTAGAATTTTAAAGTCATTATTATAGATTGTATATGTTGTTGCATTGTATTCCTAACCCATTGTAGGTCATCTTTGAGAGGAGATCTCTGATCTAGGAGGCGACAACAAGCGAAAGAGGTCTACACCAACTGAAAGGATTGAAGGTGCACTCATTAACCCTCTCTTTCCTCTTTCTTTCATCACTTAGTTTAGATGGTTTTGGGGTAGATTAAAGGTAGATCAATATTTTAAGAGAGTTATCACTCTGCCTATTCCTTAGACCCAATTTAGGGGGAATTTCCTCGTAGTAGAAAAGAAAAGGAAGGTCAGTTTTCCAAAAGGCTTGGAATGACCAGATGAAAGGGAAAAAAAATCAAAGGCATAAAGGTTTTAAGCCACCCTTTTTCAAAAATAATTCCTAAAAAAATCAGCAAGGTCGAGCAACCCAAAATGAGCACAATATTGCAGATTGATTTGGGAAAAGGCCAAGTCTCCCCCCTATTCAATGTTGAGGATGTGAGGGAAATCACTTTTATAGGGACCACCCTCACAAAGGAGAAATAATGAGTATTTTCCAAAACATTCAAGTGACTGAAACAATGGAAGACATGGGAGGAAACATGCCAAGTATTTATGCATCCTTGAACAACAAGCAAGATACATATCAATTCCCCATTATTGAAGTGTAAGGTAATATTGATAACTAGCCCATAGAAATTTTAATTGATTATGGAGCTATCCATAGTTACATAAATGCTAACATTGTTGAAATATTTCACTTACAAAGTAAGCATAAGAAATATTGGTTAGTTCAGTTATCCACAAGGGCTAAGAGGAAAATCAATGAGTTGGTTAAATATTGTACGATAGAAATGATTGGAATTAGCACAAAGGTATATGTAAACATCATACCATTGGGTTCATATGAATGTATTATTGGTATGGATTGGTTGGAAAAACACCATGTTGTCCTAGACTATTACAACAAGACAATCACATGTCTTGATGAATAAGGGTAGTAAGGAAATATTAAAGGCATTCCAAGAGTTGTAGTTGTTAGAGAAATTTCATCCATGCAGTTGAAAAAGAGTTCCAGGAAGGGATGTCATATTTTTACAGTCCATATGGAAGAGGCATCCAAGGATAAAGTGACAAGAATTAAAGATCATCCGGTCTTGAGGGATTTTAAAGATGTTTTTAGAGAAATATCAGGATTTCCACCAAAGAGAGATATTTATTTCTAGATTGATTTAGTGACAGGAACTTCCCCAATGTCCAAGACACATTACAGAATGGGCACACTAGAATTGAAAGAGTTGCAGATGCAACTTGAGGGGATTTTAAAGAAGGGGTATATACGCCCAAGTGTGTCACCTTGGGGAGCCCAAGTTATTTTTGTGAAGAATAAATATATAACCTTAAGGTTGTCTATTGATTTCAAACAACTTAATAAGGTCACCATAAAGAACAACTATCCTTTGCCAAGAATTGATGATGTTTTTTATCAGCTGAAGGGTGCAAGAATATTTTAGAAGATCAACTTGAGATCATGTTATCATCAAGTACAGATAAATAAATAAGACATCAACAAGACATCATTTAGGACACGATATGGGCATTATGAATTCACGGTAGTGTCATTTGGACAATCAAATGCCCCAACAATTTTTATGTGTTTGATAAATAGAGTGTTCAGGGAGTAACTGTAAAAGTTTGTAATTGTGTTCATAGATGATATACTCATCTACTCTAAGTCAGAAGAGGAACATGAGAAACATTTAAGAATGGTGTTGCAAGTTTTAAGAGATCATATTTTGTATGTTAAGCTAAGTAAGTGCATCTTTTATCAAAAGAAGATTCACTACTTAGAACATGTAATTTCATCAAATGAGATACTAGTGGATCCTAAGACGATAGATTCCATTAGAGGATGGACATCGCCAAAGAATGTGACTGAGGATAGATCATCCATGGGTATTTCCGATTATTACTGAAGATTCATAAAAGGATTTTCAAAATTTGCAAGTCCAATCACTTCTTTGCAAAATAAATGAGTGAATTTTGAATGGAAACCCGAGTGTGAAGAGAGTTTTCAACAGTTGAAGGAAATATTGACAAGTGCATCAATATTGAAGATTGCAGAATTTTGTTGTGTGCACTGGTGCATGCAAGGAAGGGATTGGTGGATTTCTTAGCCAAAAATATCATATGGTATGCTATGAGTCCAGAAAACTAAAAGAGAATGAAATAAATTATGCCACCCATGATCTATAATTAGCAACAATCGTACATGCATTGAAAATGTGGAGGCATAACCTTATGGGTAATAAATTCGAGCTAAGGATAGACCACTATGGTCTGGAACATTTGTTTGGACAACCAACACTAAATGTTAGGAAAACTAGATGGTTAGAATTTCTAAGTGAATATGACTTCGAAATTAAGCATATAAAGGGAAAGGAAAATCAAGTGGTTGATGCCCTCAACAAGAGAGCTCATGAAGTGCATATTGTAGCCATCAATATGTACATGACTGATTTAAAAGAAAAAATTGTTGCAGCAGCAAATTCATATTATAATTATCTAAAAATAAAAGAGATATTACAACAAAGTAATTTTCAATGGAAATTTAATTCTTATGAGTTAACAAAAGATGGAATTCTCATGTACAAAGGAAAAGTATATGTATCAAATTCCAATGAGCTGAAAAATGCAGTTTTTAATGAAATGTATAATGTGCCATATGTCAGGCACCCAGGATATCAGAAGACAATTGCAGTTGTAAGAAGCCAATACTTTTGGTTGGAAATGAAAAAAAAAAGTGGCTAATTACATATCTAGATGTCTAGAATGCCAAAAGGTGAAGTCATAACATAGACACCCAATAGGTTTACTAAATCCATTTCCCATTCAGGAATGGAAGTGGGAAGTTGCTATGGTTGATTTTATTACTAAGATGCTTAGAATAGTGAAGCAACATGATTCCATCATGGTGGTGGTGGTGGATAAATTGACTAAGGAAACACATTTTATTTCAGTAAAGACTACACACAAGACAACAAATATTGCATAAATATATATGAAAGAAGTTTTTAGGCTACATGGAGTTTCGAAGGAAATAGTTTCAGATAGGGATCCAAAGTTTAATTCAAATTTTTGGAAAGGTTTGTTCAAGGGATTTGGGACATATCTAAATCTTAGTAAAACATATCACCCAGAGTCAAATGGGAAAACAAAAAGGACTAACAGGATAAATGAGGACATGATTAGAATGTATGTGATGGATCAACCATCAAAGTGGGAAGATTTTATTCATTTAGTTGAATTTTCTTACAACAATGAGTATCATGTCTCATTGAAGATGAGTCTGTTTGAAGCATTGTATGGCAAAAAATGTAACACTCTAGTGAGTTAGGATAATCCAACAAATATAGTAGTTGTTGGGCTAAAATTGTTAAAAGAAATGGAAGAGAAGATGGAAAAGATAAAGCAAAAATTAAATGTTTCCTAGGATAGGTAGAAAAGTTATGCAGACAAGAACCGAGTTTTCAGAGATTTTAAAGTGGGAGAACACGTGTTCTTAAAAGTAAAGGCAAGTGGAAGTTCGACAAGATTAGGAAGTTTCCTGAAGTTCACAACAACATATTGTGGGCCTTTTGAAATATTAGAAAATATAGGGTCAGTTGCATACATGCTAGCATTTCCCTCATCCATGAGAGTGCATAATGTATTTCATATGTCATTATTAAAGAAATATGTGCCTAACCCTAACCACATAATTGATTGGAATGTGATCCAGATGGAGCACGAAGGGGATTTCCAGGTGGAACCAGTATGCATCCTGAACCAAAAAGTCAAAGTGGTCAGAAACAAATCCATAGGGTCGATAAAGGTTCAATGGAATTGTTATGGTCCTGAATATGCTACAGGGTGTAAATGTGCTGAAACTACACATAATAGATCTAGCTAGAAAATACCACACACATTTGTAGAGAGAAATTGCAAAAGACGAAGCAAGAGAGAAAGAATGGAAGAATTCTCATTAATCGTTATGAATAATGAATAATTTACAATAGATATAGGATACATGAGTAACTAATTCACCATATTGGTGGTCTAGAGTGATATTTACACACACCATCAGTTATGATAGTAAACTACCACCTAGTTTAGTCTCTCAAGCAGTTACGAGAGTGAACTGCCACCTAGTCTGAGTTAACTACTCAACCAGTTTTCAGTTAACTAACTGAAACATAGTGCAGTGAGGAGTATATCAAGGAATAAAGGGTAATGTGCCAATCTGGTGATGAAACCAAGGCTAATGCGCATTATCATGGTGATGATTCCAATGTTTCATGGTGATCAAACCAATGTAGCATCTAGACTCAACTCAACTAATCAAACTAAAGTATCAACTAAAGAGAATATTCTCTAGGTGGAATAGTCTCCCCTACAATATAGGAGACTGGATAATGACTAATAATGACTAATAAACAAGGAAAAAACTTAGGAAAAAAAAATCCTATGTGTGTGTGAAGTAACTCCAACACCCCCTCTGAACATCATTATGGTGAAAATAAATAATGGGTCTCGACAACGAGGCCATGTTAGGTACCCAAATACAAAAGATACACTGAAATAAAGTGAGGAAAGAGGGAAAACCTCATGGTAAAACCCCCCTCAAGGTACAATGTATGTAAAAAGAAGAACTACAATTGCTAGGCAACTGTGTCCATCACTCCAAGACGACTTCGTAGGGAGTGGAACTTCTACTCGGTGAAGGCCTTGGTGAAGATGTATGATGTTTGTTTTGCTGAAGGAAATAACTGTAGGTCAATGATCTCCTTGTGTACTAAGTCCCAAATGTAGTGCATGTGGATCTCGATGTGCTTCGTCCGCTACCTCTGAACTGGATTTCTGCAGACCTTCAGAGTGCTCTGGTTTTCACCCCAGATGACGATCGGCTGATGAAACTGAATGCCCAACTCAGTGAGAAAATGATGTAGCCACATAACCTGAATGGTTATGTTAACTACCCCTCTTTACTCTACCTCGGCTAAAGATAGAGCAATGGAAACTTGCTTCGTGCTCGATCAACAGATAGGCGGAGAACCAAGAATGAGTGAGTAACCAGATGTGGACTTGCGATTAGTGCTATTGCTAGCCTAGTCAGAATCAGTAAACCCGATGAGATATAATGTAGAGTCTGTTGCATAATAAATCCCAAAGGTGATGGTGCCCTGTATGTATCGAAGGATACACTTTGCATCCTTCCAATGTAGCTCATGTGACTCCTGCATGAACCTGGAAACTGAGCCAACTGCATAGGAGAGTTCTAGTCTGGAGTGTGTGAGATACAACAAGATCCCCACTAGCTCTCTGTACAATGTGTTTTCAACCAGTGGAGTGTCCCCGCCATCCTCAAGTTTGAATCTTGATAGGAAGGAGTCAGAGCAAACTTGCAGTTTGTCATGTGAAATCTCTCAAGGACATATCGAGCATACTTGTTCTAAGACAGTTTGATGACTGATGCATCCTGACTGATCTCGAGTCTAAGGAATAAGTGTAGCAGACCCATTTCCATCATCAAAAACCTATCATGTAGAATCCTCTTGACTGCAACAATTGTTGAATTTGAGCAACTGGTGATCAACAAATCATCAACATACAGAATTAAGAGTAGAAGTGAATCAGTCGTCCTAAGCATGTAGACATTCGGGTCTGATTTATAACGTACAAAGTTCTATGACAACAGGTAGGAGTCCATCTTGACATACCATGCCCTTAGAGCCTACTTGAGGCTATAAAGGGACTTCTTCAGTCGACAGACCAAACATGAGTCCTACATAAATTCTTGGGGCTGCTCCATATAGATATCCTCAGAGAGATCACCATGAAGAAATGAATTCTTCACATCCATCTGATGGACTTCTCATCCCTTGGCTGCCACAATGGCAAGTGCCAATCATATGGAATCCATATTCGCTACTGGAGTGAAGGTCTCATCATAGTCAATGCCATGCACCTGCTGAAATCCTTTGGAAACAAGCATGACTTTGTATCTAATCTGTCCATCTACTATGCTCTTAGTCCTATAGACCCATCTGCATCTAACAAGTTTCCTCCCAAAAGGAAGGGGAACCAGATCCCAATTCTGGTTCTCGAGGAGGGATTTGTACTCCTCCTACATGGAGGATTCCCAAAAGCAATTTCTAGCAGCCTCTCCATAAGAATGTGGATTTGAAGACTGAACCAAGAAAATATTCCTGGGGGGCAATGGTTAAGTGTAAGTGAGTGCAACAGGAGGCTCCTCGAAATCAGATCGAGTCCTCATAGTATCGATTGGATCACCAATAGGATCCCTTGCATCTTGAAGAGTAGTATATGCCCACTTGGGCCTCTACTCTAGCTCTGCATATGCATCTAGATGCTCTGAATTTTCATCTGACTGTACTAAATCTGTATATGAATCATTTGATTCCTCTGAATCATAAATCTTATCTAAAGAAGAGTCGACATGTACATGCTCATCATCTTAGACAGGTGGAAGAATGAAGGTATCTGCATGCGATTGTTGAGGTACATGCGAGACACTTTACTCGAATTGGACACTTCACTTAATGATGAGTCGTTCCGAGGAAATATCAATAAGTCTATATCCCTTCACACTGTCGGGGTATCCAACAAAGATACACTTTGTTCTCTGTGGATCATGTGCCTTCCTCTTTTCAGAGGGAATCTAGGCCCATGCACGTGAACCGAAAATACGAAAGTGGGTCACTTTCAGTTTGAGGCCGCTCCAAGCCTCGTAGGGGGTCTTATCCTTGACAGATATATGGGGAGATATGTTTTGGATGTATGTTGCACAATTAAGTTCTTCGTCCCATAGTCTCTATGGTAGTGACTTTGCATGTAACATGCAAGATGCCATCTCTTTTAGAGATCTGTTTTTCCGCTCAACAACTTTGTTTTGCTATGGAGTATAGGGAACTGTGTGCTACAACTGAATCCCTGCCTCATGAAAAATATTATGGATATCATGATTGACATACTCTCCCCCGTTATTAGTTCGAAGGACTTTGATTTTCTTTTCGGACTGTGTCTCAACCAAGGCTTTGAAATTTTTGAGGTGTTGAAAGACCTCGGATTTTTTCCTGAGAAAGTAAATCCATGTGAAACGTGAGAAAGCATTAACAAAAATGAGAACAAACCTTGCTTTGCTGATAGATGGATGTGGAAAAGGACCCATGAGGTCACTATGGATCAGATATAAAGGCGCAGAATCTCTATCATACTTTCCTTTGTCGAATTTCTCTTGAGGGTGTTTTCTAAGAACACATCCCTCACATACTCTCTTGGAGAAATGGATGTCTGGTAGACCATCAACCAATCTTTGCTTGATAATTTGTTGCATATATATGAAATTCAAATTTCCGAACCTTTCATGCTATATCCTACTACTTTCATCATCATGGGTAAGCAGTAAAGAAGAGTCTGGTTCAATAAATTCAGAAAATGTATACAATCTAGATTAATGATTTACCTCACTGGTAGAAACCATGGAGTTGGTTTGCATGTCATAGATGTCCACTGCATTTGGTGTGAATATGAATTTCTTTCCAGTGTCAGAATTCGTCATCTGATACATGGAGAGAAAGTTGACAAAAAGTTTGGCAATGTGAAACACATTCTCGAAGCTTCCGTTGGTGAGTTCAATCCTTCCTTTGTCTGTGACCTCGACTGGAGAGTTGTCCCCCATCATAATAGGAGGACCTTTGCATGCATCCGATGAAGAATAGATTGCTTTTGTGGAAGCCATGTGATGTGATGTGTTGGAGTTACTTCACAAACACCTAGGATTTCTTTTTCCTAAGGTTTTTCCTTGTTTATTAGTCATAATTAGTCATTATCCAGTCTCCTATAATTTAGGGGAGAATATTCCACCTGGAGAATATTCTCTTTCAATTGACACTTCAGTTTGACTAGTTGAATTGAGTTTAGATGTTGCATTGGTTTTGTCACCATGCAACATTGAGATCATCACCATGCTAATTCGACCTTTCCTTGGTATCATCACCAGATTGGCGCATTAGCCTTGATTCCCTAAGTTAACTCCTCACTACTCTCTATTCAGTCAGTTAATTGAAGACTAGTTGACTAGTTAACTCAACTAGGTGGCAGTTCACTCTCGTAACTGTCTAAGAGACTAGACTAGGTGGAAGTTCACTCCTGTAACTACTGGTGGGTGTCTAGATCACTCTATACCACCGCTATGGTGCATTGGTTATCCTCAAGTCAAACTCATTGAGTTATACAGAGTATATCATGTGTAAATTATTCTCTATTCACAACGGTAATGAGAATTCTTCCATTCTTTCTCTCCTTCTTCTTATTTCTCCAATTCTCTCTGCAAATGTGTGTATTATTGTTTATATAGATCTATTATGTGTAGGTTCAACACATTTACATGGTATCAGAGCCAACGGACTGCTAATAAAAATCTACACCAAAAATGTTTGCAGGTACAAAAGATTGAAGACATCAGAAAGATGGAATTCCAAAAAGAATTCATTCTTACACTTTACAACTATTTTGCATGGAAGGAGAAAATAGCCATACATATCCAATCCAGAGGGTTGTATAGGTTAACCATGAATATAGATACAAATCCGACATCATCCATAGAAAAATCCAAGTACTTAAATCACATGGATGAGGCACTCAGAACAATTTGCAGTCTTATTTCTCCCGATCTCCTTTTTCACATATCTTCCTGTAAGACCAATGAAGCCTGGAAAACCTTGGAAGGTATCTTTGGAAAATAGGATGAGATGAGGGGACACATGGTGGAGGTGGAGCTGCTCACATTGGATCCAAAAATCTTCGATAATATCCAAGATTTCTTTACAAAATTCAAGGATTTACTGTCGCAACTCAAAGCTTGCGGGGTTGATAAATTGACGGAGGAGAAACAAATGGTTCTTACCATTCTCTCCAGGTTTGGTCCTAAATTCTCTGTATTCTTATCCACATTCCATGATGTTAGATTCACCTCTGGAGCCACCTGGAAGATGCCTTCTCTTGAGGACTTTATCGAATCCCTGACACAAGAACAAACCAAGCTCATCAACATGGGCACAATCAAAGGCCCAAGGGTGCATGCACTCACTGTGCATGATGGCAGCCAAAAATATCATAAATTTAAAGATAAACATAAACATAAATCTCATGCACATCCGAAGAAGGAAGGGTACACAAAACCCTTCACCGATGCCTCTGGATCCAAAGGAGAAAAGGGAAGAAAAGGGGAGAAATGCACGTACTGTCACAAAGGATTCCATTCGGAATCCACATGAATGAAAAAAAAAATAGATCTAATGTCTCAAATACTTCAGCAAAACAACCTTGGAGATTGCATCCCCGAGGGTGAAAAGAATAAGAAGCAAGAAGATCCGAATTCCAAGAAAGGAAATTCTATCCATGCCTTGATTGCCATCAACTCCTCTCTTAATGCTTGCATCGTAGATTCAGGAGCATCACATGGCTTCCTTAGAAGCAATATGTTCTTCTTTGGATGCATGCAAAGGTCCTCCTATTCTGATGGGGGAAAACTCTTCTATCGAATTCACCGACAAAGGAAGGATTGAACTCACCAACGGAAGCTTCGAGAATGTGCTGCATGTTCCCAAGCTTTCTGTCAACCTTCTCTCCGTGTATCAGATGACGAATTTCGGGACCAGAAATAAAGTCATATTCACACCAAATTCTGTGGACATCTACGACATGCAAACCAACTCCAGGGTTTCTACCGTTGAGGTAAATCATCAGTCTAGATTGTATACTTTTTCTGAATTCATTGAACATAATTCTTCTTTACTTCTTACTCATGCTGATGAAAGTAGTAGGATATGGCACAAAATGTTTGGACATTTGAATTTCAGATACATGCAACAACTTAGAAAGCACAAATTAGTTGATGGTTTACCAGACATCCATTTCTCCAAGGGAGTATGTGAGGGATGTGTTCTCAGAAAACACGCTCAAGAGAAATTCGACAAAGGAAAGTCTCAGCGAGCTTCCACACCTTTAGATCTGATCCACAGTGACCTCATGGGTCCTTTTCCGCATCCATCGATCAAAAAAGTGAGGTTTGTTCTCATTTTTGTTGATGATTTCTCATGTTTTTCTTGGATCTACTTTCTCAGCCAAAAATCTGAGGTCTTTCAACACCTGAAAGATTTCAAAGCCTTGGTTGAGACACAGTCCAGAAAGAAGATCAAAGTCCTCCGAAATGATAACGGGGGAGAATATGTAAATCGTGAGATCCATAATATTTTCCATGAGGCATGGATTCAGTTGCAACACACAGTTCCCTATACTCTACAGCAAAACGAAGTTGTTGAGCGGAAAAATCGATCTTTAAAGGAGATGACATCTTGCATGTTGCATGCAAAGTCAGTACCACATAGACTATGGTTCAAAGCACTTAAATGTGAAACATACGTCCAAAATAGATCTCCTCATAGATTTTTCAAGGATAAGACCCCCTACGAGGCTTGGAGCGGCCTCAAACTGGAAATGACCCACTTTCACATTTTTGGTTCACGTGCATGGGCCTGGATTCCCTTTGAAAAGAGGAAGGCACTTGATCCACAGAGCACTGAGTGCATTTTTGTTGGATGCCCTGATGGTTTGAAGGGATATCGGCTTATTGATATTTCATCAGATCGTCTCATCATTGAGCGTAGTGTCAAATTCGAGGAAAGTGTCTCTCATGTACCTCAACAGTTGCACCCAGACACCTTCACTCTTCCACTTGTTCGAGATGATGAGCATGCACATGTCGACTCTTCTTCATATGAGAGTTCTGATTCATAGGACTTAGATGATTCAGATTCAGATTCAGAGTTAGTACAATCAGATGTAGAGTCAGAGCATCCAGATGTAGTTGCAGAGCCAGAGCAAAGGCCCAAGTGGGCACATACTACTCTTCAGGATGCAGGGGATCACGTTGGTGATCCAACCGATACTAGGAGGACTCGATTTGATTTCAAGGAGCCTCATGTTGCACTCACTGCCACTGAACCATTTCCCTCGAGGCATATTTTCTTGGTTCATTTTTTTGATCCACATTCTTATGGTGAGGCTGCTGGAAATCCCTTTTGGGAATCCGCCATGCAGGAGGACAACTCCCTCCTCAAGAACCAAACCTGGGATCCGGTTCCACTTCCTTCTAGGAGGAAACTTGTCAGATGCAGATGGGTCTACAGGACCAAGAGCGCAACAAATGGAAAGATCAGTAGATACAAAGCCAAGTTTGTTTCCAAAGGCTTTCAGTAAGTTCATGGTATTGACTATGATGAGACCTTCACTCCAGTAGCGAAGATGGATTCCATTCGATTGGCCCTTGCCATTGCGACAACCTAGGGATGGGAAGTCCATTAGATGGACGTGAAGAATGCATTTCTTCATGGTGATCTCTTTGAAGAGATCTACATGGAGCAACCCTAGGTATTTATGTAGGACTCATCTTTGGTCTGTTGACTGAAGAAGTCAGTTTATGGTCTAAGGCTCCGAGGGCATGGTATGCCAAGATGGAATCCTACCTGTTGTCACAGAACTTTGTACATTGTAAATTAGACCTGAATGTCTACATGCTCAGGACAACTGATTCACTTCTACTTTTAGTTCTATATGTCGATGATTTGTTGATCACTGGGTGCTCGACTTCAGTGATTTCTACAGTTAAAAGGATTCTACATGACATTTTTTTGATGAAGGACATAAGTCTGCTACACTTCTTCCTTGGACTCGAGATCAGTCAGGATGCATCAGGCATCAAACTGTCTCAGGCCAAGTATGCACGAGATCTCCTTGAGAGATTTCACATGACAGACTGCAAGTCTGCTCCGACTACTTTCCTATCAGGAGTCAAACTTGAGGATGGCAGGGAGACTCCACTAGTTGACAACACACTGTACAGATAGCTAGTGGGGAGCTTGTTGTATCTCACACACTCTAGATTAGACCTCTCCTATGCAGTTGGCACAGTTTCCAGGTTCATGCAGGAGCCGCATGAGCTACATTGGAAGGATGCAAAGCGTATCCTTTTATATGTATAGGGCACCATCACCTTTGGGATTCATTATGAAACAGACTCTACATTAGATCTCATTGGGTTTAATGATTCTGACTGGGTTGGTGATAACATTGATCGCAAGTCCACATTTGGTTACTCACTCAGTCTTGGTTCCGAGCCTATCTATTGGTCGAGAAAGAAGCAATTGCTCTATCTTCAGTCGAGGCATAGTACAGAGGGGTAGTTAACATAACCATTCAGACTATGTGGCTACAACATTTTCTCACTGATGGGCATTCAATTTCATCGACCGATCGTCATCTAGTGTGACAACCAGAGCACTCTGAAGTTCTGCAGAGATCCAATTCAAAGGCAATGGACAAAGCACATCGAGATCCAAATGCACTACATCCAGGAATTAGTACATGATGGGATCATCGACTTACATTTATGTCCTTTAGTAGAACAGATGGAAAACATCTTCACCAAGACCTTCACTGAGCAAAAATTCCATTCTCTATGAAGTCGTCTTGGAGTGAAGGACACAATTTCCTAGCAACTGTAGTTCTTCTTTTTACATACATTGTACCTTGAGGGGGGGGGGGGTTCCCATGAGGTTTTACCTCTTTCCTCACTTTATTTTCAGTGTATCTTTTGTATTTGGGTACCTAACATGGCCTCATTGCCGGGACCCATTCTTTATTTTCACCATAGTGATGTTTAGGGGGGGTGTTGGAGTAACTTCACACACACCTATGATTTATTTTTCCTAAGGTTTTTCCTTGTTTATTATTCATAATTAGTCATTATCTAGTCTCCTATAATTTAGGGGATAATATTCCACCTGGAGAATATTCTCTTTCAGTTGACACTTCAGTTTGACTAGTTGAGTTGAGTTTAGATGCTGCATTGGTTTTGTTACCATGCAACATTGGGATCCTCACCATGATAATTCGACCTTGCCTTGGTATCATCATCAAAGTGGCACATTAGCATTGATTCCCTAAGTTAACTCCTCACTACTCTCTGTTCAATCAGTTAACTGAAGACTAGTAGACTAATTAACTCAACTAGGTGGCAGTTCACTCCCGTAACTGCTTGAGAGACTAGACTAGGTGGCAATTCACTCATGTAACTGCTGGTGTGTGTCTAGATCACTCTAGAACACTACTATGGTGCATTGGTTATCCTCAATTCAAACTCATTGAGTTATACAGAGTATATCATGTGTAAATTATTCATTATTCACAACGGTTAATGAGAATTCTTCCATTCTTTCTCTCCTTCTTCTTCTTTCTCCAATTCTCTCTGCAAATGTGTGTATTATTGTTTATCTAGATCTATTCTGTGCAGGTGTGGACTAATCAGTAGGTGCGGACACTAACAGACCTCCCTAGATCCACCTAGATCTAAAACAAAACACACCAGAACATGACGCTTTCCTTAAGTTTTAGATATTGAATTTACCAACTAAAGAGGGATGGGTGGCATACTGTTTAAATGTCTCTTCCTCTCGCCATCACCATCCTAGCTCCGTTCCAATGCTCATACAATGATGATCCTACAAAAGAACACAACCAACCAAAGTGATAGTAATAGCATAAACTCAATATAAACCTATGTATGTGATCAAGGAATCATACAATAAAACACAACAAGATTTATAGGAAAGAATCATATTACTGTA
>ML780971.1:830948-878945 GCA_009831015.1 Picea engelmannii
TTTATAGGAAAGAATCATATTACTGTATCATATTAAATGTGAAAGAGAGATTACAACCATGGACTTGATGTCGTAAATTCCCTTCCAACTGTCCTTCGTTCCCCACACACTTCCGCTCCAAGAATTCTGAGAGCATAGATCTGATACTACTCACAATCTATCTTGACAAAGCAAATCTCAAAGCCACTCTAACCAAGCTAACAATCCCAAAAGCTCCAAGCTAACCAAAGCTCAAAAGCCAACTTAAGCTAACTTTCTCCATGAGAACTCCTCTCCTTTTATAAGTTGAAGAGGATAAGGTGAGGAGGTTAGGATGATCCCACTAAATCATGAAAGCGAGTAAGATCCAAACCATTCGGATGCCACCTCACCATAGAAGTTTCTCATTATAGAAGATTCGAGAAAACGCTTGTTTTTCCCACATGTAGGCATTCCCGCACCCTGCCTATAGAGAAACCTGAGAACATCTCACACCCTAGCTATGGTGCAACCTGCAAGAATCAAGAATTCCCACACCCTGCCTATATAGCAACCTGCGAACTTCCCTTTTTACAAGGTTTTTATAAGGGAAAATGCAACTTCTTTTCTCAGGAAAAGTTCTTCTCCCTTCTCTCTTCAGGAACTCAGGCCACTGACCCCTCTGAAGGCAACATATAGGTTTACATCATTAACGGTCATAGGGATGACAAAAATAATGTGTAATAGCAGGTTCCACACATTTACATGATGCTTCTGAATATACGATCCAAGCATCGAGAGAGGATTTGATAGAAATCAAGGCATGACTAGAATTGTCTTTCTTGGGATTTTGATCTTCTGGCTTCTTCTTCTTGGAACCCTCAGGGATGCGATCTCCAAGGTTGTTTTGTTGAATTATTTGGGTCTTTAGATCTATTTGTTTCTGCATGCATGTGGATTCTGGATGGAATCATTTATGGAAGTATGTGCATTTCTCCCCTTTTCTTCCCTTTCCACCTTTGGATCCGGAGGCATCGGTGAAGGGTTTTGAGTACCCTTCCTTCTTCAGATGTGCATGAGATTTCCTTTTGTATATATCTTTAGATTTATGATATTTATGGCTTCCATATTGCACAGTAAGTGCATGTGCCTTTGGGCCTTTGATTTTTCCCATGTTGATGAGCTTGGTTTGCTCTTGTGTCAGGGATTCAATAAAGTCCTCAAGAGAAGGCATCTTCCAGGTGGCTCCAGAGGCGAATTTGAATGAATGGAATGTGGTTATGAAAACAGAGAATTCAGGACCAAGTTTGGAGAGAATGGTGAGAACCATTTATTTCTCCTCCTTAGATTTATCAACCCCACAAGCTTTGAGTTGCGACATTAAATCCTTGAATTTTGTAAAGAAATATTGGATATTGTCGACGATTTTTGGATCCAATGTGAGCAATTCCACCTCCAGCATGTGTCCCCTCATCTCATCATGTTTTCCAAAGAGCCCTTCCAAAGTGGTCCAGGCTTCATTGGGGGTTTTACATGAAGATATGTGAAAAATGGGATCGAGAAAAATAAGACTACAAATCGTTCCAAATGCTTCATCCATTTGATTTGGATACTTGGATTTTTCTATGGCTGATGTCAGTTCTGTTATCACTCTATAATTTCCATAGGTTGTATAAGAAAAGATAGAGGTAAATACCAAACCACTTTGGAAGCTGGGATCTAGCCCTGCCATCTTCAGAGAGGGATCTCTCTATGGGATTTATATTTGTTTGAGTTTTAAAATGTTAGGCTAGTTATGACAGTTCGAGATTTGTTTGTTTGTTTGAAATATATGGATGAAATAATGCTTAATTTTCCATTGGGATATGGGGTCTGTACTTAAAGATAAGGATCTATTTCCTCTTTTATAAGGTTTTATCCACAAGGAAGGGTAGTAATTTTGTTGGATCTATTTAAATCAAATGAAACGAATAAGAGGAAAATAGGGAAAAATCCACTAAGTAGAAGAGCAATTAAGAATTCCTTTACTTAGTTTCAAATGAACAACATGCAGATCATTAAAACCAGAGACATGGTATAATGAAATAAATTATGTTCTTTTAACTTTCTTTTAATGATTAGAATTGGAAACACGTGAAATGATTACAGAGAATGGAAAAACAATTGACAAAGAGAGAAAACACATCACCAACAATCTCACACAAGAATCCTCTGAATAAGCCTCTTTTATTACTGGTCGATCCTTTGAAAATTTACACAATAGCTTTTGGATGAAAAAATCAACCCATAATACTTTGAAGAGAGAAGTATTTATAAAACTATTTACAACAGATCCTGTCATTAATGATCAGGATATTATGGAGGAATATCTAACTAACTAGATCTCTAAATACAACATGTAGGGATTTTGCAGATTTGCTTGAATCTCTGGTGTTGATTTGGTGGAAGTGGTTAATGAATCATCTCTTTGACTTTGGATAGTTGTTGCTCCATGCTGACTAGAACAAAAAAATGTCTTTACTCAAGTAATGCGCATAGATCTTCCCACCTCTTTATACGTGGGATGGAAATCTTGAGTAATTTCTTGTATATTTCATCCATCTATGTGTATTTGGAAAAGGTAGGCTTAGTGATGAAGATATGCTTGATTTCATGTTGAATGATTAAGTCTAACTGTAGTGTCTTTAGGAAATATTTACCAGTGAGGCTTCCATGTATCCCTGCAAACTTTGAACTATATTTGGCCACTCTGTTCAATTTATGCTTGTAATCAGGCATAGTGATCAATTTGTCATTCAATACTAACAATCCAGGAAGCCCTTTCTTGTGTAGCACCTCAAACTTACTAAAGAACCTCTACACACCTATGTCCATCATTTGAGATTTTTCTTCCAGTTGCAACATTAAGCCTTTCTTGGTCCGGACCTTCTTGATCTTGAGGATGGTCTCAGTTCTATCCTCAATCTCTAGTTCTTCTAACTCATGTTTGTTTTTGGATTTTAGAAATATGATAAGTTATGTGGCCACTGTGGGTCTTTCTCCCAATTCTTCCTTGATGATTTCAATTTCTCCCCTGGATTTTTTTACTAATTCATGTTGTTCAAAAACGATCTGTATGGAGGGCCAGATTTCTGACATTGATTTGTTGATATCTATCCAAATATTTTCCTTAGCTTGGGCTACGGTATTTTCCATGGCAGTCTCTTTCCCTAATTGTTGTAATTGTTGACTAAGCCTTTGATACTTATGCATCTCTTCCTGGTGACTCGCCTGGAACATTGATTTCAATTCCTTCAATTTCTTTACCACTTCATGTAGTTTAATGGTTTCTTCCCCTTGTATGGACATATCTTCCATGGATTTTACCAGTTTGTCAAGTGCATCTGATTGCTGATGGAATTTCCGCTGATGTGGGCCCTTCTGTTGTTCTGATCCCTGTTAGAGGAACTACTTCCAGTGGGATCATGGCCATATGCACATTTTACTTCTTTTCTTTTATCAGTTTGTCCATTTATGATTCCATTTCCCTAATTTGTGCATTTTGTTCCATGATTAACTTTAACATCTCTTCTTTGTGGCTTTCAGTCTCAGCCACTTCTTTGGTCTGTGAATCTTCTATAGCTAGAGGATTCAACTTCTTTCTTGAATATTCTATATCAACATTCTTCTTCTTTAACAACTCCTCTATTTCCTTGACGTTTGTTGGGTCATACACAATCTTTAGAACCAATTATTCTAATGATTTTATTTTGTTATCCTTGGCCAGAGAAGAAATCTTCTCAAGCTTTAATTGGGATTGGATATTATTTAAGGATACCTACAACTTAGAAGAAATCATTGAGGTATTTTTCAAGGTTGAGAATATCATTTCTCCTTTCTGTCTCTGCATATCCATCTGGTCCACTGGATGGACATATTTTACATCAAATTCAAAAGTAGTATTTTTGTAGTATGTAGTTGTTCTTGGATGGGGAACTTGTGCTTGTAAGAATGTCATTTTCATTCTTCCTCTTTATGTTTCAAAGGCTGACAATAGTCTGTGTTGATCAGTGGAGGTCTGCATCCATAATTGGGTGTAGGTGTTGCTATTTAGGAGCTCATTCCTTTGCTTGATATATTTATACTTGTCAAAAATGTTTGACTCTTTTTGCCCATGAACTGATTCAGTCGTCAAAGTAGTATCTGGGTTTCTTTGAGATGTTGGTGATTATGGAGAACCTATAACCAGACTGTCTGAATGGGTTGAAGAGCGTGGTCCCTCCAAGAATATGGTGGACTGCATTTCTCCCTCCTTGAGAAAATATGTTGTATGACTGGTTTTGGCCCTCTTTCTATAAACCTGGAAATCCCCAGCTGATACCTCTGTGACTAAAAGAGAAACCCACTTCCTTGATCTCTTCTCTTCTTGATTTTGGGGTGTATTAGTATGTGAAATGGTTACAGAGATAGGCTTCCCCTCTGGTTCTTGCAATTTGTTCTCCTGCCACTCTATCTGGTTCATGTATATTTCCACCTATGGCTTCTGTGTGTGATCATAAGGAGTGCTCCTATGTTTGATTCTGAGTTTAGAAATGACACCAAATGGGTCATATGCCCAAGCGAAACTCAAAGGAAACCTCATTTTTTTCAAGAGGCTATCTTCTTCTTCTCCCACTGATATGTTGTTGCAGATGAAAGGTCCAACCTAGGTTTTGATTCCGAGTTGTGATTTCTTCTTTGCTGCAACAAAGTGAATATAATCTGAATTCACCATTTTCCTTCTATATTCTAGTGCAAAAATCCTCACTGGGAGGTATTTGGGAAATTTGTAAGGAGGCAACTCACACCCATATCTCTTATCTCTGTATGGTTTTGGTATGAATACCAGTCCCCTGTCTTAGCTTGATCAGATATGTGAAATACCTTTTGAATTTCTTCACTGATCCTTGGCTCTATGCTGTTGTTCAACATACAAACAACTGGGTGAATGAACCGATTGTTACACATCAAAATTACTCACTTCAATAGTGTCACAAGTGTCATCATTACAAGTGTCGTAAGTGTCGCATATTGACCACAAGTGTCACAAGCGTTGCAAACATCATACTTCCATATCGCTTATGTCGTGTCTCTAACAACATCACAGGGACACTTAAGACACCTTCAAAGACTGGTTTAAGGAAGAGAAATCATTTGATGAAAAGTACAAATCATTTTCCATGAAGAAAACCACTCAAAAATGGATTTTGCAGGGCAGCGCTCCCCTACCCACTGTCAGGGAGTGCCAACACTCCCTGGCCTTCTTTGGGAGAGCGTTGAAACGCTTTGTGCACCCTTTTGGGGGAGCGCTACCCTTTCTGGGAGAATTTTGGTTTGTTGAGATAAATCAGGGAAGAATCCTATGAATTTGGTTAGATTCGAATCTGAGTTCAAGGCATGATCTTAGGGAAGATCCACAATTGAAGGAGAGGAATCCTCAACTTATCCCAAATATCTCTCAAGTGGTTAGGTTTTTCTAAGCTTATATAAGGAGGCCTTCTCATGGTGAAGATAGATAGAGATTGAGAGATACCAAACTTATGATCTCATGAGTGGTATTGATAGAGGAATTGAGAAGCACATAACTTATGATCTCATAAGGAAGGACATATAAAGATTGAGAGATATACCAAACTTATGATCTCATGAGTGGTATTGATATGGAGACATTATGAAGTATCAAACTTATGATCTCATAAGGGAGATATCATTGAAGCATCAGCATTCTGTGTGTGGATTATTTGAGCAAGGGTTTGTACAAAGAGAGCTTGGTGAAGCTGCTTCACCTACATCCATGGTTGTAAGCACCTCATTTTGTTTTCATTAATATAAATCTATGCTTGGCCTGTTTCCTTTAAAGTTTGTGTACGTTTCATGAACTTGTTTATTTCATAGATCCATTATGAAGCTAATCATGGTAGAGTAGGAAGTATGTCTCGTTGTTGTTGCTCATTGTATTGCAGGACCTTCTGAAGAACTTGGAGATCAAGATCAACCTGGATCGAGCAAGGACAAATGTCGGTAAAAATGTATTTACCCTTCTTCCTTCTTCTTCTTTGAATAGTTTAGCTTCATGCAAAGGAAAGTCAGTGTCCACAATAACACTTTTATGTCTTGGTCATAGGATTCTAGTATCCAAGAGAGAATCCACTTGTCCGCAGGGGGATTTCTCTGTAACACTGATCTATGAAGTCCTTGAAGCTATACTCTGTTGAATTTTTCCTCACCAATGAGGTCCATGATGTCACTGGATGTGGGCTTCCTTCCTGGTTTAACTTCTGAAGTGCACAGGGGAACCTGTCTAACTGGTAAAATAAAAGAATGTAGAACAAAACTAAAGAGTATCTGAACATCCCTTCAGTTGGAAACCTGAATAACTGATCATGAATATTATCAGCCATAAATTGACTGAAATTGAATTTAATTTAAACTCTTTCTTTTGTGGAAAATATGGATAGAAAACCTAAAATAGGCTCATCTACCCATTCATCTAAGTAATAACCTAACATGTAAGAAATAATGGATATGATATGGTTGGATTTGACAGTGAAAATGGAAGATGAGTAAGGTGGATTATTTTTGGGCGATTGGGCATCTTCTAGGAGGAAAATCTCAAAGATCTGGCCTCTTTGGGGGAAAGTCAATTTTTGGTATAGGTCATTTAGGGATTCAATGGAGAAAGGGATGGATGAGTTGTTTCTATGGTTCTGCAACATCTGGTCTATGGATTCAGAGATGACTCTGAACAATGTTTCATCGTAGGAGGAGGCAATGGCTCTTTAGTCAGGCAAGTAGCGGGATTGACATATGAGATCAAATTCGGGAAAATGGTGAGTTTGAGGAAACATGTACAGAGGAAAATTGGACTCACAGAGTCCAATTTCATCACTCTGGTCCAGAAAAATATCCTTCAGCCATGAGTGTGATTCGAAGAAGTCGAATTTGCACCTCGACTCTATGACTTGATAGTCCTTATCTACCAGGGGGATGTGGTCCAAGTTGACGGGAGGGGGAAGGATTGGGCTCTCGGAGGTATCTGGAGATTTAGCATTGGGGGACATAATTGACAAAGCTTGCAGTAAAATAATGGCGGAACTGTATTACCCAGGGAAAGATTCACCTGGTTGATGGTGAGAGGTGGTGGTGGTTAAATTGACAGCTTGGTTCAACGCGATATCCACAATGTCTATATCAACACATGACGTAACATGGTTTTAAGGTGTACAATAGATATCCTTTATGGCGCGGGGTTGTTACGGGGTGGTTAACAGTCACAGGAAATAAGTTGATTGGCTAATGAGTATGTAGAGTAGGACAGATGGCGTGTAGTAATAAGACTATGGTGGTGGGGTGAGGTGACTAGTATCGGATTTTAGTATGGCATATTTCGGAGGGGGGGGTAGGCGGTAAGAAAAAATAGGAGGGGGGGTATGAAATGTTGAGGACACGCCACGTTAGGTGGGACCGACACAGGGGAAAACCACTTTTCGGACCCCCCCCCCCATTGTTAAAGGTAGAAAGGTCGAGGGGGTTCGAAAAAGGTTGGGGACAGTTGATCTAGAAAGGGGGGAATGTCGTCGATGGAGACTTGTGAGGGAGTTAAGCACTACAAGACAAAATGTCTTTTCCTCTAGCAAACTTAGGATAAAAAAAATGCA
Source organism: Picea engelmannii (assembly GCA_009831015.1). Taxonomy (NCBI): domain Eukaryota; kingdom Viridiplantae; phylum Streptophyta; class Pinopsida; order Pinales; family Pinaceae; genus Picea; species Picea engelmannii. The sequence goes on from ML780971.1 coordinate 838,583, forward strand.
CCATGAAGTGCTAAGCTTTCTTTTTGCCACTTTACATTATAATTTCATTTTCTTATGCTAAAATAACCAAATTTAATCAAATAAGCGTTATATTTTGAAATCCCTTTCAATTTTCTTGAGACAAAATCACCCAACCTAATCTCCTAACCTAGGCATCTAACACATTAATCCATCTTAGACTCTTGGATTAATCATTACTCTATCCTAACTACTTTGGCCAAGATTAAACAGTTTGACCAAATTTATTCTCTAACCTATCAACAACAAATTTAAAAAGTTTGATAATGATTAGATAGTATGATTCAAACTTATTTTATTTTGATGGGGTTTCTTGTTTTTCTCTTTTTTCTTTTCTTTCTTTTATTTTATTTTCTCTTTATTTTCTCTTTCTTTCTTTCTTTTATTCCCTCTTTTCATTTTTTCTATTTTTATCTTTATCTTTTTCTTTTTGGAAATCATTTGCAGAATGAAATATTATTTACAATGTAAAATGACTGGAGCAAGAAATTTCAATCATCAGGTGATACTATGAAATATAGGGTTATAACAGTGGCTCCACTTGGGGATGGTTTTCTCTCTGTGAGGTTCCAAGAACCAGCTACTGGTTTCCTTGAATCATCTTCTCCAATACTTTCTACATCTGATTAGTTTTATTGTAGATGTAAATCCGGTGACAACTGATCAAGGAATTAGGGATTCTCTTCAAGCCTCAACCTATGATAAAAGTCACACACTCATGACAAAAAAAGTAAAATGGTATTTACAATGAACTGGGTGAGGAATGGTTTTATTCTAGTGAAACATAGTGCTTGAGCATTCTGCCATTGACAGGTCCTCCTAGCAGATTTGTTCCATCCATATCCTTGATAAAAAAATGCATTACCTCCTCTGTAAGAATGGATTATGTATGGACCTTTCCATAAATTCTCAAATTTTCCATGCTTTCCCTTCTCTTCATTCCTTGAATCCCATTTCAATACTTTGTCTCCTATCCGTAAATCATCAGCCTTGGTTCTTCTATCATAGATCTTCTTAATATTTTCCTCGATCACTCGAGTTTGATTGTAGACCTATTCTCTGGACTATTGCAGTTGTATGGTCTGATTAATTCTCTTATGGATGTCATTGGGTTCTACATGTACTTCCTACAGTAATTTCATGATAGGGACACCTAAAGAAGTGGGAAAAAAAAATCCATTCCATAAACCAAATGGTATGGGGACATGCCAATTGATCTCTTAGTAGTAAGTCTATTTTCCCATAATGCATTTATCAGTTTGTTGTGCCATGACTTTTTGTTATACTGCAACAAATTTTTGATGATGTTGACAAAACTCTTGTTTGAAGACTCTTCTAATCCGTTCCCTTGAGGATAATAGGAAGTAGAGTTCCCTAAGGTAATCTGATATTTGCTGCAAACCTCCACCATTTTCTTTGATTTGAATGTTGTTGCACTGTCAGTGTTGATTTTCCTGGGACATCCAAATCTTGAAAGAATGTTAGTTTCTAAAAACTTAATGATCACATCATCAGTGGCTTGCCTTGTAGGTACAACTTCAATCCACTTGGTAAAATAGTTAGTGGTTGTGAGAATCCATTTGTGCTAGCCTGATGATGGTGGATGGATTTCTCCAATGAAATCCAAACTCCATTGTTGAAAAGGAGTTTCAACTGATATTGGTTTCAAGGGTAAAGGCGATAGTTGTTTTTTCCTTCAAAGATTTGACAGCTATGACATGAGGTCACTTTCTTGTGGACATCTGCAAATAAGGTTGGCTAGTAAAAACTAGCTCTTAGAATTTTATTGACAGTGGTCTTCCATCTTATGTGTCCACCAAAATATCCTTCATGAAATTCCTACAAAGCTTTATCTGCCTCATCTTTCAATAAACAGTTTAGTAAAATCCCTCCAGCATCTTTCCTATACAAATTTCCATTTAAAATACAATACTTCATAGTTTTGAGCTTAAGAAATCTAGCTTTAGTCTTGGTTAAACCAGGAGGAGCTTGTAAATGATGTAAAACAAAAATCAGGTTTGAATACCACAGAGAGGTTGAGAAAGACTCTTTAACTTGTGGAGTTGTCTGCTCTTCTTGTTCATCCACTGCAGCTAGAAAATTTACATCCAAAACATGAAAATTGGATTCATCCATTAATTTAGCTAATATCTGACCCTTAATGAGCTTGGTTGGTTTGATATCAATATAATATTTAAGGATGACAACAATCCATTTACCCCTTTTTCCATAAATATTGTCTTGGGTCAGAATATATTTCACCACAAAATTTGGGACATAAGCAATTATATGTGAATGGAGAATATATACTCTGAAGTCTTTGATTGATTTTACCAAAGAAAAAGCTTTCTTTTCCATGATGTTGTAATTCAGTGCAACATCTCTCAAGGATTTACTGAAGAATGCAATAGGTTCCTCATGGCCTTCATTTTTCTTCTGCAAGAGAACTTCTGCAATAGTATGTTCAGAGAAAAAAGAGAATAAGAGTAAATCTTTTGTGAAATCAAGGTTGATAAGCACATGGGCTTGTGTTAAGGCTTGTTTCACCTGATCAAATGAATGTTTTTATTCTACGGTCCATTTTATTTTTGTGTATTTTTTCAACATATTCGTTATATTTCTTAGAAGTTCTGCCAAGTTAGGGATAAATATTCTTAGAAAGTTTTTTTTGCCAATGAAAGATTGTAATTCTTTTATGTTTCTGGGATGATCTATTTTTTGAATGGCTTCAATTATGCTAGGATCAATTTTAATTCCATCCTTTGATATGATATGTCCTAACAATTTACCTTCTTCTATACCAAACACTTTTTTCGTTGGGTTAAGGGAAATTCCAAATCTCCTACATTTTTCAAAACTTCTTCTAAGGTGGAGCAAGTGTTCTTCATCTGTTTATGAAAAAACAGTGATATCATCCAGGTATATAACAATGAATCTTCCAAGTTCATCCATAAAATAAATATCCATTTCTCTTTGAAATGTATCCCCAACATTCATTAAACCAAAAGGCATTTTCACATACATGAAAGTGCCCTAAGGTGTAGTAAATGTTGTTTTTTCTTGATCATCGGGGTGGACTAAAACTTGATTGTAACCAGAAAAACCATCTAACAAAGAAATTATATTGGACCCAACTACCTTCTAAAAAATATGGTCCTTTTTGGGCAAGGGGTAGTTGTCTTTGAGAGAGACTTTATTAAGGTTTCTGAAATCAATGCACAGTCTGATTTCTCCACTCTTCTTCCTGATTGGAACTAAATTTGATACCCATTTAGAAAATCTTAATAGGACGATGATTTTAGCATCATACATCTTTTTTATTTATTTTTCAATCAGAGGCATCAACCTTGGGTTAATCCTCCTAAGTTTTTGTTTAAAATGATTTTGGTCTTCTTTTATGGGAATTTTATGTTGTATAATTCTAGTGACATAAGATTTCAGATCTTCATAACTCCATGCAAAAACATCTATAAATTCTCTGAATAATTCTATATATTTTTGTTTTTGAGCAGGAGGTAAAGATTTAGACAGTTTAATCATCTTTGGTTCTTTTTGAGTTTCTATGTTGCAGTCTTCAACTTCCTTTCCAGTAGGTTCAATTTTAGGTTTTTTGGCCACATCATCAAAATCAAACAACTCTTCCAAAGGGACTAACCCACTAGGCAAAATATTATCTTTCAATTGAAAAATGTCCAAATATTCTTGTTTTTTATTTATTTCTTCTAAACCTATCTTATCTACATTTTTTTTTCATCATCACAATCCACATCTATGTTGGCACATTCAAATTCATTCTTTGATGGCAAGAAATTTTCAATTTCTTCATCATTTCCAAAAACTTGCCAATACCCGATGTTGTCTGGAGCAACAGGTCTGCACTTCACTTCAACTATGTACTGGTCATTAGGATGAAATGGTATCTTACAGGTAGCTGCTGAGGTAGTCAGACCATCAGCAAGAATGTTTTGGTCTCCAGGAATGGCTAGCAAACCATATTCAGTAAAGCACTGCAGAAAATCTAGGACAACATTTATGTAGGCTCTCAATATTGGGTGTTGTTGAGGGGTCCTAAATCCATTAAACTCAACAGTAGGAACCAAACCCGCCATAAAGGCCCAATTAGACTATGCATCGTTTGTTGGTAGAATGGTCCTCCAAATATTTCAATCTAGTCAATTAATCAATGGGCTTTACGTGGTTATTGACATGATATCTTCCCATGAAAGTTCCTTCTTTTGTTCAAACACTCTCTTTTTTGTTTTTTCTTTTATTAGATGAGTCTGATAAAATGATGTACGTTGGTATAAACCAACTGGTGGAAGGGAGCCTAAACTACTGAAGAAGGTTGAGCTTGGGATAACCCTCATGCTCAAGCATGTAGACAAAGATAATCACACCTGTTACAAGCCTAGTACTAATACATTAACTTGTTGGTATTTCAATTATTGACTGAGATACAATTATCGTAAAGAAAATAAACATGTAATACGATGATGGAAAGAAAAATAGTTTCCTTACCTCTAACATTAATCACACATTAACACAATGATCTATTTTCCATCATTGAGAAAAAAAACTGCAAAAAATATTACGATAGGTAACTAATCAATAGATTCAGAAACTCTTACTCGTTACAACATCAATTACTGAAATAAAGTTGGAAGTAATTCCTCCTCAATCCAATCATGTAATTCATTTTATGAAAAAAACAGTGTTTCATGTCTGGTCCTAAACAAGACTTCTCAATTAAGTTAGTTCAAAAATAGTTCTTTACAATTCCAAAAATGAGGGTCTTTCTCAAAAACCATCGACCTCTTGCTAAAAGGTCAATCCTCTTATTTATAATGAATCACTAACTTAAAATAGCTACTACAAGTGCAAGTTAAGTAAACAAAATATCGCCACATGGCGCTTGATCTCTTTGTTCGTTGATAATCATCTCATGGTTTTACAGGGAGTGGATGGTTCTTCTCATACTCCAACCACTTGACGAAGAAATCCTCGCATGTGTTTGCATATGGGAACCTGCGTTGGTCCATTGGGGCTGAAAGAATTTATTTTACTTCTACTACCCATTTTCTATATTTTATTATTTTAATACTCAACCACTGCAGAATTGCACGAGCCTTGATCGGATGCTCCATGAATTGTTGTACTTGACCTGGCTCCATGCTCACTACCTGTTCGATCTCTGTTGTCCATGCCGAGTCTTTTTTTGCATGTTGCTTGACTATTTCATGTAGATCGAAAAAGTCTTCGGGCGATCCGAATTCTGGGAGGCCGATGCCTTTCATCTCCCGATTAATTTTTTCCCAACCCTTTTCGCACTCGGCCCACTTCTTCTGAATCTCCCGTTGAGTTTCCTCGACCATTTTTACCCATTATTTGGTTGCTTTCCTAATACGATCGATGCTTCTATCCCTTATCACCTGAATACCATTCTCTTCGGTGTCTCGGCCCTTTTGTACTGTGTTGATGTAATCGATCCTTTCTACTGCTTGGTGATCTTTTTCATACCACCTTTCCACATCCTTGCAGGTTTCTAGCACCATAAGGGTATCTTCTTGGAAATCGGCTATGCCTGTAGTGAAGAGGTGTCGTTCAGTTGTGAATTTTGCATAAGCGTCCTGGAACTCACTCCTCAGGAACATCGTGGCCTGCATTGAGTCTTGATAGTATTTCGCCAAATGGCGCAGATGCTCCAACTCCTTTAGCGCGACAACCAACTCCTTTTCATCTCTCTTAGCTCTATCTAACGTGGCATTTGTGATAGCCATCCCTGTGTCGATAAGCTCAAATGTCTTGGTGTGTTCTGTGTCCTCCATAGTGATGAAAATCGAGCTATCTAGCATGATCCTTCTCTTCTTAGTGGTCCTCTTCATGATGGCTTTCCTCTTCTTGTCATAGGCGATCACTTGTATGTCGACGACCTCATCAACAGGCTCGGGGATTTGTTGTTCTCCCCAAGTTAGAGTATTTCCCAAGCTCCCGTAAATGTGTATCTTTTCTAGGATTGGTTCTTGAACTTATTTCACATGTTATGATGGCTCGACCTCCATTTTTTTTTCATCGGCTGGTGAGGTATCGACCAAAATTGAAGAAATAGGGATACGTTCGGTACTTATCTGGTAATTGGTCATCGAGGTGTCAATTTCTTGTTGTTGAACTTCCTCTTTCTGACCACCCGATCCTAGCTCATCCCTCGAGCTATCTATTGGGGTCCCCGACAAGTCGATAAACTCGGTGTCTAAGTCACCTTAAACCTCATGGTCGCTCTATGGAAGGTTTTGAATTGGAGCATTAAGAATTGAGGTAGATACTTTCTCAGGTTCATTTTCCTCTATAATTGGTATTGGAGTCACCAGGGAAACCTCCAAAATATCCTCATCATCATAGATGGTTATTAAATCAAACAAGGGGTTTCATGCACCTGTCTGACCTGGTGTCCTTGATACCTCAGGTTGGGTTGGAATTTTCCCTGGTGATCTGATCTGTGGTGAGGGAACTCTAGGTTTTTCTGGACCAGTGATTTCTTCGAGTTGTATTGGCTCCAAGCCACTTGGATCTCCTCTGTTTGCGATTGGGTCATCCACAAGGATCCTCGTCATCTCTACAAGATCAATATCATTCTGTAACTAATCAATGATTCTCTGCACTCCTTCTAGTAAGAACAATCCTCTCCTTTGTGCCTCTGTAGTCTTTGCTACTATGATTTCTTCCCTAACTCTGAGAGCCTCTTGAGCCAACTGATCTATGGTCTCCACCTGTTCATCCATGCTCATATCCATGAACCTTCTCATGCTCGGGTTGGATTTCCTCTGCACTACCTCCTCCCAGTCCTTATCACATTTTGTAAATATCTCATCCTCAAACTTGTCATGTGCGTATGGACAACAGGACGAAACTTGTGAAGCGTGTTGGAGGACTAGGCCCTTAGGATCGTGCTTGCGAAATTGGCCTATCGGGAACTTGAATTCAAGCTGACTCAACCCTTCTTGTTTGTCTTGAGTAGTGTCCTTTACCAGATAAAACCCCACATGGAATTCGTAGGGTATGAAAGCTTGCTTCTTGTCCTTGATTAGTGTGGCGTTATAGCCCTGCAGGATAGTATGATAATGGATTTCTCCCACAATGAGCCGGTCTGGGATGTGAACAGGGAGTAGAGGCGGTGCTCTGGTGGCCCCGAACACCCTAATATAAGTTGTGTGTTCATCTAGATACCAGTGGCCTACCTTCGCTATCATTTTCTTAGTTGTTGCGGACAGTCTTGGGCATTCCTTTTTAAATACAATAAAATAAAATCGGGTGATGAATTCATCGCAAATAAGGGCGTAGGATTTTTGTACTTGTTCTCCCATAGTATGTTGAAGTAAACATGAACATGCAACTCTGTAACGTGCCAACACAAATTCATGCTGGAAAAGACATTTCTTGCACAGATAACATCGAGTAAGTACAAGGCCATATGAAATGCAGGAGTTTCTCCTTCTTGTGGAATTTGGGATTGCACTACACAAGTGCTTAGTTTCTTGGAGATGATCGTTGTCCAGTTGAAACTACTCCTTGAGATAGCCACAATGTATTCTAGGGGAATTAATGCTTCAGAGAACTTGGAGTAGTCCTTTTCTCCATACAGTCTGCAGATTAGAGCCATCGAGTGGATGTATGGATCTCTCAGGTTCGTTGTCCCATACCAGCCATTTCTCTAGTTGGTAAATTTCTTGTCCTCTCTCCACCATGAGGCCATCAATCGGTTGGTGTCGTGGAATTCGTATAACTTCACCACGAAGTTCATGTTCAACCACTCCTCTAGGTCCCTGATCTTATAATACTTATGAACTTCTTTTTGGAGAAAAAATTTGAGACACTCGTAATTCTCATCGTTGATGAGGCACTTCTAAGTATCTGTGCGATCGATCAACCAACTCAAAACCTGAATGCATGGGACAACTAGAGTTCGACAAGATACCATGTGAAAACACGACCATTGAATGTTTGGGAAGACTTGATCATCGAGCGCCCTCACATCGAGGCGGTTGTGTGGGATATACTCTGGGTAATCCTCCTGGTTGATTTTGTTGAATAGGTCTCCCCACTGCGGGAGAATTATTTTGGATCCAATGGTCGCTTTTGTATCGCCGAAGATCAAAGGTTGAATGAATGCTTTCTTCATCGAATTTCTAATGATCGACTCTACCCTGGGAGTGTATTCCAACTGCCTCACAGTACTATGAGAAGAAACCTCAACAATTTTCGCCTCCTTTAGCTTGGGTGCTCTCGGAGAGCATTTGGTCGTTGGCTTCCTTGGAGGCATTTTCCCTGCAGCTAGAACACAGTTAGATATTGTATAAAACATCAACTGCATATATATGAAAAATTACAACCACCAAATTGACAAAATTTAACACATACCTATGTTGCTTTCTTAACTTGGTTTTTATAATCTGAGAATCAACACAGTCTTGAGACACTTGCTCTGCTTCTTCGGATGCTCTGGAAATTGAACTTGTGTGTAGAATGGAAGTGTTTGAAGTCGTTTTAGTGATTTAAACAGAGATGAACTTACCTTGTCGTATTAGCCATTCAATTTAGGATATGAGTGCAGTTCTACATAATATGCCGCCAAATCTTCATTACGTTTAAAATTAAATTCGATCGTAGGTCAATGACGCGGGTGCGGGATATAACGTGGCATATCGGTGATTTCAAATTCCTTTTGTTCAATCAACGCACATGGTAGAAATGTATGTGGGGTGAAGCACTCGCTGGCCTATTAAATGACTAAATATGATCGTAGTTCATGCTGAAAACATCCCATCGTTTCGCTAATCTAGTTGGTGGGTTGGCGGTCAAGGTTTCTCTTTAAGCAATTTTCGTTGATATCTCCTTGCAAAAGATTTGACGTCAAATGATCTTGTCTTACAGAGATGACGTGGTAAGGTTGACTTGGGGGTGTGACTAGGACACAGGGAATCTTAAGATGACTCGGGATGAAACTAGACCGTACGACACTCCTATGCGACAAAGACACATGGCACCTGAGACCGACGTCTTCGTTTACCCGTGTTATTTGGAATCAAGACTTTCTTAAGCTAACCGTTCTAACAACCGATCCTATCTTTCAGACGCCGAAAAGTATTAAGGATCAGTGATTGATGATAAGCTTACCCAAGTGCTCCTGGATTGACTCTCTCGAAAATTTTCGGATGTCGACAGTGCATCAGGGATCGACGATCATAGATGCATCAACGCAAAAACTTTCAGTGATTTAAATATTTGAGGTTTTTTCGACCCCAAACCAATGCATCCATCATCGACTATCGGGGGTTTATCATGGCTCATGTCAACATTTAGTACTCTTGTATTCTACCGACGTCGATGGTTATCGGCTATCTCTTGAAACTGCATGGCAAATTACTAACGCAAACTTGTTTATCCTTTTACCGAGGTCGATGGTGCATCGATGATCGATGATTATTATTACTGTGTGGCCACTTTCTCTTCTTGGATTTTGTTGACGCTGAACACCGGCATGCTTATCATTCTATTAGCTACAGATCTTTCGTTAGAATGCCAAGTTCTTTTAGAGACCAGGTTTCATTTAACAAGTTCAAACAAATTTGGTTCAATCGACAAGAGTCATGAAAACAAAAAAAAACCATCCTCCCATATTGAAATTAATTCAGAAAGTAAAACAAAAGAAACAAGTGGTACCCAAAAGTAATAGAATTTCACAAATTTTTTTAGGGTGTGTTGAGCTCTCAACATGTGTTTAGCAGAGTATTCACCTTTGATCTATTTTATTATCAATTCAGAATCACCCCTAATTGAAATTCTCTTAGCACCAAGCTTCTTTAAAAGTTGCAAACCTAACATTAAGGCCTCATATTCAACTATATTGTTGGTACACTGAAAATTTAACTTGTAGGAATGAATTTATGTATGATTTTTTTTTGGATTAGAAACCCACACACCATCTCCTGATCCTTCCTTACTAACAACACCATCAAAGTATAAACTCCACAGAGGTTCCTCTTGTTTATCAAATTTCATCGTTATTGTTTCATTTTCTTTAGAAGTTGTTTTGTCTTATTCCATGTTACAAACATCATTTTCTAAATTGGCAATCTGTCCTTCCATATCTCCATCATTGTACAAAATAAAAGAATCAAGGTCTAAATGAACAGAATATAAGGGATAATTGTGTGGTTTATCCTGACTACTGACCATGTATTTCATCAGTTTCTCCCTATATAATCCCTTTTGTTGACCAAATAATGGGATCGTAGCATAAGACATGTCCAATTGAAGGGTACCTTGTAACTTGTCTCCCCAGGAGCGAGACAATAACATGCCATATTTATGAGGTATGTATGCAACAACTATGTCCATTACCATACTCTTGGATGGGATTTGTGCTAGAGTGACACACAAATCTTTGATAAGACCTATGCATTTTACTTTACTTGAATCAAAAGAATATAAATCCTTGTATGGTTTAGTGATATCAAGTCCTAATTTTTCCATAAAAGACTTAGGCATAAGGTTGTGGGAAGCACCAGAGTCTAGCATGGCATCATGAAAAGTCTTGTCATGAATGCTTAAACTGATGTAAAATGGAGGTACAACACCACTTTCATATTTTCTATCAATTTCAATCCCAAATAATAATTATGGTTGATCATCAACAATATTTATTGTATCTGTACCTGCCTCTATGTTCAGAGATTTTATCACTTGTGATATGTAAGCATTCTTATTCATTAACTCTGTTAGAGGAATGAGTATCTTGAGTTTTGCCAATTCAGTTTCAAAGTTGAATGAGGTTTGAGTCTTATTTTGGTTAGAGAAATATGATTTCTCAACAACATTCTTCTGTGAAGTATCTTTGGGTTGGTTGGTGGAGGGAACATCAGTTTGAGTTGTTTTTGAGACAAAATCAAACGTTCTTTTGGTTGGGCCCTCTAAGTTTTTCTTAGGAGGAATATCAAGAACTTTCTTGGCATGTGTGTCAGCTATCTTTTTAATGTCAGAATCTTTCTTAGTTGGATTATCATTAGACTTCTTACTTATCAGGTTATACTGCCTATGAACTTCCATAATTGCATTTTCAAAAGATTGTTGATATGATTCTTCCTCATCAACTTTGGTTTGTGAAAGAAGGAAAATATCATGTTCTTATTGGGTAAGAAAAATATAATCATTATCATTTATTCCCATTATATTAATGTAAACATCATCAAGTCCCTTTATCAGCATAATTTTCTTTAAAAGGAGGCCTAATATGTTGATCTATGCCTCTTTGTTCTCTTTGTCTGATCTGGGGTTGATTTCTCCTAAAATCAGGATTTCTAATTTGGGGACCAGGTTGATTTTCTCTTGGTAGATCTCTATCAATGATGTCTAATATTTCCATCATCTTTCCATGGTTCTGACTAAGGATTATGTTTTAGCATCAGCATAAGAGGTATATGGTTCTTCTTTGATAGTTACTCTCCTCTTTGTTATTTTTCTAGATCTTTTAGCTAACAAATTTACCTCTACACTCACAACACATCTTTGAATTTCTTCCAAAATTGCAGGGTTTCTTTCTCTCAATTGATAAGACATGTCAGCATCAAAACCATTAGGGAATTTGATTAAAGATAAACCTTGAGGACGTTTAATGTTTGTTGGAATTGCATTATAAATATTGTTAAATCTAGTGCAATAATATTGTACACTTTCCCCTTGGTTTCTTTTAATACTTTCATATTCATATAAGATTTGAAGTGTATTTTTCTTGACTTCCCATCTATTTAGGAATGATTGGTAAAAGGCAGTAATTTCATTTAGGCTAGCAGTTCGTAAGGCTTTGAACCATTTCCTAACTTCTCCATTTAAGCTTTGGGAAAACAATCTCATTTTAACATCTTCTTCATCAAATTCTTGCAGGTTAAAGAAGTCATTCATCTTGTTAACATGTTGTTGTGCATTCATATTTCCAGTGCAATCAAACTGATGGATCCTAGTTTGATAATCCTGGGGCATATTGTGTAAGGGAGCAGCCAAAACGAGGGGAGCATATCTTGTTGCCATGATTGGTGGAGGAGGATAGATAGTAGGAACTCATGCGACGGGTTGGATAACAACCTGTAAAGTTGTATGGAAGAGGCAAGGATGGAAGATATAGGGTTAACTAATTGAGGATTGATAGATGATGCAGAGATGGCCAGGGAAGAAAGATCAATAGATTGTTGAACGTAGGATTTATGCATAGCTTGATCGAAGTCTGATGCTAAATCTTGTAACTTCTCAAAATTTTGAAGGATTTGTTGATCAAGATCTGATCCAGGAGAGGGTATTTCAGGTGTATTAGGTTGGAGGATAGCTTGATGTAAAACTGTTTCATCTACAAAGCTATCAGATTTGGTTCTGAATACACTATGCTCAAATGGTAGATCAAACTGGATATCTTGGATTGTGACAACTTTTCTGGAAAAGAGGTTTCCCTAGGAGGAGGACTACTACTCCCTTGAATTTATGCCAAACTTCTTTTTATGATCAATTTTTCAGGGTTATCTACTACTTTTATAGGTTCTGGATCAGGATGAGATCTAGTGTTAATTATTTTTGGAGCCAGAACTTAAACTTTAAAAACCTAACTAATTATTTACAAATTTTTACAACCTCTGAACATTTATCTCTTAGGATTTTAGATATTTGATTGTCCAGAAATAAAGTTTTCTTAAATAGGGAAGATAATTCAAAAAGTTGGAAAATTTGTTCAGTCCCTAGTATGGTCGCCACTATGTTATCACTCTATAATTTCCAGATGTTGTAGAAGAAAAGACAGAGGTAATTACCAAACCACTTTGGAAGATGGGATCTAGCCTTGCCAGCTTCAGAGAGGGATCTCTCTATGAGATTTAGATTTGTTTGAGTTTTAAAATGTTAGGTTAGTTATGACAATTCGAGATTTGTTTGTTTGTTTGAAATATATGGCTGAAAGAATGCTTAATTTTCCATTGGGCTATGGGGTCTGTACTTCAATATAAGGATTCATTTCATATTTTATAAGGTTTTCTCCACAGGGTAGGGTAGTAAGACTGTTGGATCTATTTAAATCAAATGAAATGAATAAGAGGAAAATAAGGGAAAATCCACTAAGTAGAAGAGCAATTAAGAATTCCTTTACTTAGTTTCAGATGAACAACATGCATATCATTAAAATACCAGAGACAAAGTATAATGAAATAAATTATGTTCTTTTAACTTTCTTTTAATGATTAGAATTAGAAACACATGAAATGATTACAAAGAATGGGAAAACATTTGAAAAAGAGAGAAAACACATCACCAACAATCTGACACAAGAATCATGTGAATAAGCTTCGTTTATTACTAGTCGATCCTTTGAAAATTTACACAATAGCTTTTGGATGCAAAAATCAACCCATAATACTTCAAAGAGAGAAGTATTTATAAAACTATTTACAACAGATCCTGTCATTAATGATCAGGATATTATGGAGGAATATCTAACTAACTAGATCTCTAAATACAAAATGTAGGGATTTTGTAGATTTGCTTGAATCTCTGGTGCCGATTTGGTGGAAGTGGTTGATGAATCATCTCTTTGACTTTTGCTAGCTGCTGCTCCATGCTGACTAGAACACAAAAACTGTCTTTACTCAAGTAATGTGCATAGATCTTCCCACTTCTTTTTACGTGGGATGGAAATCTTGATTAATTTCCTATATATTTCATCCATATATGTGTATTTGGAAAAGGTAGGCTTAGTGATGAAGATATGCTTGATTTCATGTTGAATGCTTAAGTCTAACTGTATTGTCTCCAGGAAAGATTTACCAGTGATGCTTCCCTGGATCCCTACAAAATTTGAACTGTATTTGGCCAATGTGTTCAATTTATGCTTGTAATCAGGCAGAGTGATCAATTTTTCATTCAGTACTAACAATCCAGGAAGCCCTTTCTTGTGTAGCACCTCAAACTTACTGAAGAACCTCTGCACACCTATGTCCATCACTTGAGATTTTTCTTCTAACTATAACATTAAGCATTTCTTGATCAGAACCTTCTTGATCTCAAGGATGGTCTCAGTTTTTTCCTCAATCTCTAGTTCTTCTAACTCATGTTTGTTTTTGGAGTTTAGAAAACTGATAAGTTTTGTGGCCTCTGTGAGTCTTTCTCCCAATTCTTCCTTGATGATTTCAATTTCTCCCCTGACTTTTTGTACTAATTCCTATTGTTCAAAAATGATCTGTATGGAGGGCCATATTTCTGACATTGATTTGTTGATATCTATCCAAATGTTTTCCTTAGCTTGGGCTAAGGTATTTTCCATGGCAGTCTCTTTCCCTAATTGTTGTAATTGTTGACTGAGCCTTTGAGACTTATGCATCTCTTCCTGGTGACTAGCCTGGAACATTTATCTCAATTCCTGCAATGTCTTTACCTCTTCCTGTATTTTTATGATTTCTTCCCCTTGTATGGACATATCTTCCATGGATTTTACCAGTTTTTTAGATGCATCTGAAACTTGTACTGGGATTGCTGATGGAATTTCTATTGATGTGGACCCTTCTATTATTATGATCCCTGTCAGAGGCACTGCTTCCAGTGGGTTCATGGCCATATGCGCATTTTTCTCCTTTTCTTTTATCAGTTTTTTCATTTCTGCTTCCATTTCCCTTATTTGTGTATTTTGTTCCATGATTAACTTTAACATCTCTTCTTTGTGGCTTTCAGTCTCAACCACTTCTTTGGTATGTGAATATTCTATAGCTAGAAGCTTCAACTGCTTTCTAAGATATTTTATATCAACATTCTTCTTCTTTAACAACTCCTCTGTTGCCTTGACGTTTGTTAGGTCATACCCAATATTCAGAACCAATTCTTCTAATCATTTTATTTTGTTATCTTTGGCCAGAGAAGAAATCTTCTCAAGCTTTAATTGGGATTGGATATTATTTAAGGATACCTGCAACTTAGAAGAAATCATTGAGGTATTTGTCAAGGTTGAGAATATCATTTCTCCTTTCTGTCTATGCATATCCATTTGGTCCATTGGATGGACATTGTTTACATCAAATTCAAAAGAATTATTTTCGTAGTCTGCAATTGTTCTTGGATGGGGAACTTGTGCTTGTAAGAATGCCATTTGCATTCTTCCTCTTTCTGTGTCAAAGGCTGACAAAAGTCTGTGTTGAGCAGTGGAGGTATTCTTCCAGAATTGGGTATAGGTGTTGTTTTTGAGGAGCTCATTCCTTTGCTTGATCTGTTTATACTTTTCAAAAATGTTTGACTCTTTTTTCCCATGAGTTGATTCAACTATCAGAGTAGTATCTAGGTTTATTTGAGATGCTGGTGATTATGGAGAGCCCGTAACCAGACTTTCTGAATGGGTTGAAAAGTGTGGTCTCTCTAAGACTATGGTGGACTGCATTTCTCCCTCCTTGAGAAAATTTGTTGTATGACTGGTTTTGGCCCTCTTTCTGTAAACCTAGAAATCCTCAACTGATGCCTCTGTGACTGAAGGAGAAACCCCCTTCCTTGATCTCTTCTCTACTTTATTTTGGGGTGTATTAGTGTGTGAAGTGGTTACAGAGATAGGTTGCTCCTCTGGTTCTTGCAATGTGTTCTCCTGCCACTCTATCTGGTTCATGTATCTTTCCACCTCTGGCTTCTATGTGTGATCATAAGGAGTGATCATTTGTTTGATTATGAGTTCATAAATGACACCAAATGGATCATATGCCCAAGGGAAACTCAGAGGAAACCTCATTTGTTTCAAGAGGCTATCTGCTTCTTCTCCCACTAATCTGTTGTTGTAGATGAAAGGTCCAACTTGGGTTTTGATTATGAGTTGTGATTTCTTCTTTGCTGCAAAAAAGTGAATATCATTTGAATTCACCATTTTCTTTATATATTCTAGTGAAAAAATCCTCACTGGGAGGTATTTGGGCAATTTGTAAGGAGGCAGCTCACACCCATATACTCTTATCTCTATATGGTTTTGTTATAAATACCAATCCCATGTCTTAGCTTGATCAGATAGGTGCAAGAAATTCTAAATTTCTTCACTGATCCCTTGCTTTGTGGTGTTATTCAACATACAAAGAACTGGGTGAATGAACTGATTTATGAAGTCCTTGAAGCTATACTCTGTTGAATTTTTCCTCACCAATGAGGTCCATGATGTCACTGGCTGTGGGATTCCTTCCTGGTTTAACTTCTGAAGTGCACAGGGGAACCTGTCTGATTGGTAAAATAAAAACATATAGACTAGAACTGAAGAGTATCTGAACATCCCTTCAGTTGGAAACCTGAATAACTGATCATGAATATTATCAGCCAAAAATTGATTGAAATTGAATTTAATTGAAACTCTTTCTTCTGTGGAAAATATGGATAGAAAACCTAAAATAGGCTCATCTACCCATTCATCTGAGTAATAACTTAACAGGTAAGAAATCATGGATATGATCTGGTTGGCTTTGATAGTGAAAATGGAAGATGAGTAAGGTGGATTATTTTTGGGCAATTGGGCATTTTCTGGGAGGAAAATCTCAAAGATCTGGGCTCTTTGGGGGAAAGTAAATTTTTGGTATAGGTCATTTAGGGCTTCAATGGAGAATGGGATGGTTGAGTCGTTTCTAGGGATCTGCAACATCTAGTCTATGGATTCAGAGGTGACTATGAACAATGTTTCACCGGAGGAGGAGGCAATGGCTCTTTGGTCGGGAAAGTAGCAGGCTTGACATCTGAGAGAAAATTTGGGAAAATGGTGAGTTTGAAGAAACATGTACAGAGGAAAATTGGACTCCCAAAGTCCAATTTCATCACTCTTGTCTAGAAAATTATCCTTCAGACATGAGTGCAATTCGAAGAATTCGAATTCACACCTCGGCTCTATGACTTTATAGTCCTTATCTGTGAGGGGGATGTGGTCTAGGTTGATAGGAGGGGGAAGGATTGGGTTCTCAGAGGTATCTGCAGATTTATCCTTGGGGGCCATAATTGTCAGAGTTTGTAGTAAAATAATGGAGGAAATGTATTACCCAGGGAAAGATTCACCTACTGACGATGAGAGGTGGTGGTGGTTAACTTGACAGCTTGGTTTGACACAGTATCCATAGTGTCTGTATCAAAAAATGGTGTAACATGATGTGAAATGGGGTTTTAAGGTGTACAATAGATATATGTTATGGCATGGGGTTGTTACGGGGCGGTTAACGGTCACGAGGAATGATTTGATTGGCTAACAGGTATGTAGAGTAAGATAGATGGCGTGTAGTAATAGGACTATGGTGGCGGGGTGAGGTGAGTGGTATCGGGTTTTAGTTTGGCAGATTTCAAAGGGTGGAGTAGGCGGTAATCGGAAATAGG
This sequence comes from Picea engelmannii, assembly GCA_009831015.1. Lineage (NCBI taxonomy): Eukaryota > Viridiplantae > Streptophyta > Pinopsida > Pinales > Pinaceae > Picea > Picea engelmannii. The sequence goes on from ML780971.1 coordinate 855,992, forward strand.
AGGGGGGGTCTGAAATGTTGAGGACGTGCCACTTTATGTGGGACCAATGCGGGGGAAAACTACTTTTCGGACCCCCCCCCCCCCCCCCCCCCCCACCGTTAAAGGTATAAAGGTCGAGGGAATCCGAAAAAGGCTGGGGACCGTTGATCTGGAAAGGGGGGAATATCGTCGATGGAGACTTGTGCGGGAGTTAAAAACTACAAGACAAAATGTCTTGTCCGCTAGCAAACTTTGGATAAAAAATATGTGCCATGAAGTGCTAAGCTTGTTTTTTTTCCACTTTACATTATAATTTTATTTTCCTATGCTGAAATAACCAAATTTAATCAAATAAGGGGTACATTTTGAAATCCCTTTCAATTTTCTTGAGACAAAATCACCTAACCTAATCTCCTAACCTAGGAGTCTAACACATTAATCCAGCTTAGACTCTTGGATTAATTATTACTCTATCCTAACTACTTTGGCCAAGATTAAACAATTGGACCAAATTTATTCTCTAACCTATCAACAACAAATTTTAAAAGTTTGATCATGATTAGATAGTATGATTTAAACTAATTTTATTTTGATGGGGTTTTATTGCTTTTCTCTTTTTCCTTTTCTTTTCTTTTATTTTCTCTTTCTTTTCTTTTTCTTTCTTTCTTTCTTTTATACCCTCTTTTCATTTTTTCTATTTTTATCTTTTTATTTTTATTTTTCTTTTTGGAAATCATTTGCATAATGAAATATTATTTACAATGTAAAATGACTGGAGGAAGAAATTTAAATCACTAGGTGATACTATGAAATATAGGGTTATAATAGGTTTTGTGTCTGTATTCAAGGTTAACCTGTACAATCCTCTGGTTCAGAGATGTATGACTATTTTCTCCTTCCATGCAAATTAATTGTAAGGTGTAAGATTGATTTCTTTTGGGAAATCCATCTTTCTGATGTCTTCAATCTTTTGTACCTACAAAAAAATTGGTGTAGCTTTTGCTTTGCAATCAGTCGGCTCTGATACCATGTAAATGTGTTGAACCTGCACAGAATAGATCTATCTAGAAAATACCACACACATTTGCAAAGAGAAATTGAGAAAGAAGAAGCAAGAGAGGAAGAATGGAAGAATTTTACATACATTGTACCTTGAGAGGGGGGGGTGTCCCATGAGTTTTCCCCTCTTTCCTCTTTATTTCAATGTATCTTTTGTATTTGGGTACCTAACATGGCCTCATTGTCGGGACCCATTATTTATTTTCACTGTAGTGATGTCCAGGGGGGGTGTTGGAGTTACTTCAACACATGTGAGTATGAAGAAAACATGTGGGCGAAATACCTACAAATTTTTTACAATTTTGAAGAAAATGGAATGCAAGACTCCATTTTGAGCAGCTAGAGTTTTGAAACCACAGATCAAAGTCCTAGCCAACTGTGTTGGGGACCTTGTTAAAAGAATGTATCATTCCTTGGGTTGGCCTTTATAAATGGATGGTACATCCCTTGGGTTAACCCTAATAAATGAATGGTGCATTCCTTGGGTCGGCAAGTTGAGAGGAACATGAGATTATGGTTGGAACTGTTGTTGGAGTTGTTAAAATTGCAGAATTTTTATTTTTACGTATTGTAATGTAAATTTGAATATATGTATATTGGAATAGAGTGCACCAAGGATGACACACAATTGTAGAGGATGGGGAATGTAACATCTCCACTATAATACCCAGTTTAATTAATGTTTATGTAGATATAATGTGTGGCTACGACCAAAGCGATGTAATATGTGAATTTTATTTCTATGTTTTAATAATAAAATGTGATGTCAGTAGCTAAGGGGGACATGGACAAGAGATGGGGGTTCAATTAATATACATGAGAGGGGAGTGTCTAGGATAATGGCCAAGAGGGGTCCAAAAGGGAATTACCCATGTATATTATTTCAACCCATTTTCCTAAAATTTCTATTTGTATGTGAACCTTCCAATTTTTTATTGTGTTCCCAAACCCAATCATTGAATACATGTAAGAGGGTGGGTGTGAGTAGTCACATCCTATAGTTATTGGGCACATGGGGGTTGAGTACAATCATCTTGGGGAATAGTGTGAGTCAAGCAAGGCAAGACAAAGAGAGTAAAATTGTGTGGGTTGGGACAACCGTTTTTAGTTAGTCAAGTTTTGTGCATGAGGAGCAAGTAGAGAGTAAGAAGAAGAGCTTGGAGCTAGTGCAGCCATGTAGGGAGAATTCTAGAGAAAGTTGGAGCGTATTTGGAGATTTTGGGAGCTGGAAACTAAAGAACCGGGTTGCCAGGCCTAAAGAGTGAACTTTTGAGTGAGTTTCATTAAAACAACAAGTGTTTGTTGTGTTTTGATGGTACTTTTCCTAGTAACAAGTTCCCTTTAGTTCCCAGCTGAGATAATCCTAGCTACCTGTGCCAGAGAGACCCTGATAAACGAATGGGATACCTAAGGGACTAAGATCAATGAAGGGGTACATTCCTTGGGTTGGACAGGTCAAGAGGAAGAGAGTTGGTGGAAAATTGGGATAGTTGTAGGAAGATATAAGTGGATTGTTGGTTTTATGAGTTGTGAGTGGACTGTGAGAGACCACCCTCTTTTGTAGATTACTAGCCTAAACTCGGGGGTGACTGGTTGTTGAAATTTGGAACAGTTAGTCTATGGTTGGGTGGAACGTTTGTCCCAAGAAGTTGGTTTCACATCTATTATAAGAGATGAGTGTTTAATCGTGTTGATGTGTTATTTATGAGTTTAATTGTTGTGCATGAACTCTGTGTTTATGGAAATAATTTATATGTTCTTGTGTTGAATTATTAGACTGCATTCATGTCTATTTAGCATGTTGTAGATGCATCAAGTGAATGTTTTTTTTTTTTTTGTAAGTGAGTTTAAGAGCTTGTATTACTAAAAGAGGGTTATGATACAAAAAAGGGGAACTCCTTGGTCTACCAAAAAGGAAACCAAGCCAGAGGTTCCCGAGTTGCATTTTTTGAAATAAACAAGGGGTATGACTAGACTACCACCATGGGAAACCATCCTAGTCCTACCATGTGCAGTTTTTGACAAGATAAACACAACAAACATGAAAAACAAAAACAAAAATACCAGAAGCTGAGACTGACACATGACTGACCCGACTGACTTGACAATAGACTAACCAGACACTAGTCCAGGATAATGATATGTTTCATTTCTTCATCCACCTGGCCCTTGTTCTCCTCCTTTTGGGAGACCGTGTGAGTCTTTCTGATATGTGTTGGCGCTTCATTCCCGTCGGCTGGCGTGATTTCCATATGATGGACGTAGTACAGGTAGAGGTGGAACTGAGCAGCCAACCACTCCATCTTGACTTTCTGGTCCTTCTCAACCTCAGTTAGCAGTTTCGTAACGGTTTCTAGACTGCTGAGGTGCCTCAATATTTCGTTCAGTAGTTTCGTGTGTTCCTTGTTGTTCTCCCGTTTGGCGTCCTCCCTTTCCAAGCTCACTTTTCTAATCAACATATTTTTTTTCCACGCCATCTCCATCGTTTTGTGGTAGATGGTTTCCCTGGGTTGTGTGGCTCCTGGGTTAGTTACTTAGTTCGCTTCTTGAGTCAGAGCATCCCATGTTTTTCCCTTGCATTTTTCCTTCATTTCCTTTTCCAACCGGGTAATGGTCGCCTTTCCTTTTGGTGCAACCATAGTATGAAAGGTGCCCTCCGCGTCTTTTGCCGCATGCTCCATCCTTGAAACTCGTCGAGGATTGTTCAGAGTTTCCTTCCCCAAGGGGTTTCTTTTGTTGTGTGTTCGCTTCATTTGCACCATCTCGTCTGGCCTATGGCAGCTCCTTTGTTGGATTCTCAACCTGTTCCCATATACACAGGGGTTCCTTCTTTCCCTTCCCTTGTGTCTGTGGTAGCCCCTACAGTTGCGCTCTTCTGATTACATCTATTTTTGTTGTTTCCTCTCTTATTGAACTTTCCCTACTACAGGCTCGTCCTTCCAATCATGGTCTGCCCGTAGAGGTGAACCTTCCCATCCTTTTTCCCCATCATGGTATATATGATCATGATGACTTGGTCGTTATCCCTGTACGGGCCCTTGCCCCTGCTCACTTGATATCCTACTGTGAAAATCTTGCACCTGGTCTTTGGCGTGGTGGGTCGACACTAGTCTGTGTCAATCCCTCTTTCCTTACGTCATTCGCTGCCTGTTGTTTGCTATCGATACTTTACCATGGTCTTTCCCCGCAAATCTTACTATTGACACGACCTTGTTGCCATACCCTCACATGTTGTATAATCTGATCATGCATTTTGATTGGTAGTCGAGTGTTAGGCAGTCATATCCTGCCTGGGTCCTTTGTGCCTTTTTCCTTACCTTTCATTGCCCTCCTCGATGTGACCTTCCTTGCTTAAGTTGTTGTCACGATATTTTGTCGCTAGTTGGATGCAGTCCATTCTGAATTTTCCTTCCAAGATGTTGATCCAGGTAGTATCTAGTTTTGATCCTTCCTTGCTAAACCCCTCGTTGGAAATTATGTCTGCCAAGCCATTTGCTGACCTACGTACCCAACGCAACTCCACTGTGTTAATCATTTGAAGATGCTCCTCGATTTTTATCAAGTGAATGGTTTTAGAAAGTAGTTAAAACTGGTTTAAATTTGTAGTTGTAAGCTACAAGAAATCAACTATCAGTAAAAGAATTAGTTTAGTTAGAAGAAATTTATTTTTTATGGGAATTCCGCACCATAATGCCCCTCGGTTGGGTTAGGGGATGTTACACAATCACTCGAGCTAACAGGAACACATACACATATACCCAAGGGGTTAGATCAATCAATTGTTTCCACCGTTGTTTGACATTTGTCTAGTTGTGTGCTAACAGATGCCTAGTTTGAATTAGGGTATTTTTAGGGGAAAATTATAGCCAAAAGGTGAACTTGTAGGACAATTTTTTAAGGTCGATGAATATTTTGTATTATTTAAATATATTATATTATGCCTTATCTCGAAATCCTATTACTATTTTTATATATAAATAACCAAACGATATATGGGATGAGGAATCATATTCGCCTATTTTCAAGCAAAGGGGACAAATCTTCACCATCACCACGGGTTGTGTTTTGAAAAATATCCATGAATATTTTTTTAAGGTAAAGTATAGTTAAAATGCAAAATTTTAGGATTTTCTTTTAAAGTAAAATAAAGTTAAAATGCGGAATTTTAGAAAAAAAATTAGGTTGGATGAATTTTTTGTATTTAAATAATTTATTTAATTTTTGGAATATAATGGTATATTCAACAGTATTTTAGAAGTAATATTTTGCAGCAAGAATTTTTTTATTAGTTTTAGCAAGCACTCTGGAGAGAACAAAAGAGCTAGATTTCCTTCAGTAAGTGTTCACTACTAATAAAAAACTAGGTTCCATGCTTGATCCATTTTTTGTTATTTTTATCTAATGTAACGAGTGTATCTCTCGTTACATTATATCACCCTAATACTCATTTTATTGTTTCAAATACTATGTAAAACCCTAGTTCACTACTCGATCTCTTTTTCTTAAGCTCTTGTTGTTACTATTTGAGGTTAAGATTTTTTTCCGATATATCAAGATCTAATACTCACTTTATATACTGTGTAAAACCTTAATTTGATACTAGATATATCTTTTTAAGTTGTTGTTTCAATTTGGGGTCGAGAAATGTTTAATTGTCGTGAAAAGGGGAATATTAGTTAAGCCATTAAGTAATTTGGGCAATCACAAACTCACATAGTGTACTCCTCGCAGATTTGTTTTCCATGGATCTTGTTGAGCTTATTTTGTGTTGTCCATTTAGGGTGCTAATTTTCTTTAGAGTCTATGTAACCCTTGTTGTTCTTGGTTATATTCATAAGAAATATTACAAAGATGGAAATCAATCTTCCAATTACGTCAATAAATATAGATCTTACTTCAATGCTAAAGTGTTGAAGTTTTTTATCATGTTAAATAATTATTGAATGCTCTAATCTATTTATTGCACTTTTTTTAATTCATTAAGAATTAGATCAATGTCTCTCATAGGATGGAGGACGTCTTGAGCCAAAACTCAAAACTCACTATGACAAGTGCACTTGAAATAGATCATGAAAAAAATGTACATGATTTGCTAGTATGGATAAACTTGGTGATTTATATACACTATAACTTTTAATATAAATAGAAATTTTAGGTGAGGGAAAGATTTATATTTACGTGCATAGTATTCAATCATTAAAGTGAGTGTATCACAATGTCCCAACTATGGAAAAGCCTTAATTATATGCTCATTGGTGAGAATTTAATATACCTAATTTACTTAATTTTAGCATTTTTCGTGGTTTAATCGTATGGATTGGTGAAAATTTATTAACAACTTAGATCCATATTAACTCCAAATTTATAAGTGAAAGGGTCAAATCCCTTGAAGTGAAAACCTTTCCTCAAGTTTAAAAATTTGAAATAAATTTGTAGTTGGAGGGATTTGATCCCTCTCATGATAAGTTTGGGACCAAGATAGATTTAGACTAATTGTGTTGAATTCATTTATTTCATGTATTGTTTACTATATTATTTATGTGCAATTTATTTCTTTTTATTACAACTTGTTATTTAAAAAAAAAATTGCAGATCTAATATATCAATAAAATATAATATTCTCAAACATTTTGTCAATCTACTAAATAATAACTTGTAATTATTTATTAGAATTTTAGAAGTTACAGTTGTCTTCTTTAACATTCATTAACAATTGCATGTAATAGGATCACTGAAAGATAAACAATCATAGAACACAAGATATATCCTGGGAAACCCTCGTGAGGGAGAAAACCCAACAACAAATTCTTCGGTATAGATTCCTTCAACCAATACAATGTCACGTTATAGCTCTCCACAAATAGACCAAGACCAAGATACCAAAGACCAAGAAACCAAGACCTCCTACACTAGACATTCCTTTCTATGCTCCAAATACACAAGATAAGGAGAGTTGTATGTGTGTACAAATGAGAGGAACTCGACCTCTATTTATACACATAATTGACTACCAAAAAGATGCAACCCTAAGAGGGGATGTTTTGAATTTTACAATAAGGATAACAATAAAATAATAATTTCTTTTGATCTGATTTATACAATAAGATTACAATAACCTTCTCGAGGTTTGACCAATACAAATACAAAATAATATCTTTTGTAGTTACATCAGAATATCAACACTCCCTCTTAACTAGGAAGGTATTCTTTGTTGTCACATGAGCTCATGACCATTGATTGTTTAACATATGAATATATACATCATCAGATATCCAAAGTACAACATGACTTCACAACCAATGCATCCAAGGCTTGTGGGTAACTCTCAAATAGCTTCAATATGTCACCATGACATCCACTACCCCGCAATGCATATGTACCTCATCATGTGCACCCCTGTGACTTCACATCCAATGCATATAAGGAATGTGGGTAGCTCTCAAATAGCTACAACATATCCCCAGTATATCCACTACCCCGCAATGCATTTGTACCTCGTCACTCCCTCTGAAGAGGGACCACACCAAGCTTGTCCCTAAAGTGCTCGAACTTCATCCTTGATAGTGGCTTGGTCAACACGCCCACAATATTCTCCTTGATAGTCACGTAATGGAGCCTCACTATTCCCCTTTGCACCATATCCATGATATAGTGATATTTGATCTCGATATGCTTTGACCTATCATGGAGCACCAGAGTCTATGACAACTTCATGCAACTCTGGTTGTCACACCAAATGCAGGTCACCTCCAGTTTGAGACCAAATAACCCAAACAACAACTTCCAAAGCCACACTACTTCTCTATATGTTGCACATGCTGCCACATATTCAACCTCATCCATACTGATTGCTACACATGACTGCTTCCTGCTACTCCGCGAAACCATACTAGAGCCTAGACTGAAGCAATATGTCGAAGTACTCTTCTGATCAGGAATATTGTCGGCCCAATTTGAATTTGAATATCCATATAAACCGAACTCATGGTTTGTCACATACCTGGGACCATAATCCAATGTACCCTTAAGGTACCTCATCACATGTTTTGATGCAACTAAATGAACCTTCTTGGGATTCTCCATATATTGACTCAGGGTGTTCACAACAAAACATATATTTAGTCTCGTGTTCGACAAGTACATCAACAAACCCACCATCTTCCTATATAAAGTAACATCCACAGTCTCTGAAGTCATATCCTGCAGCAAATTCAGATTTGATACCATACGTGTAGTCATTTCCTTGCAATCCAACATCTTGAACCTCTTCAGGATTTCCACTACATACTTCCCTTGATTCAGAAACATCTCATCATATCTCTGCCATACCTCAAGACCCAAAAAGTAATGCATCATACCAATATCTTTTATCTCAAACTCAACAACCATTTTTCTCTCACACTCTGAGATGAGCTTTTCCACACCTATTAGAATCAGGTCATCCACATACAACAATAGTATTACCGAACCATCATCCACAACCTTAAAGTAAAGGTTAGGATTTGCATTTCTCTTTGTAAATCCTAAGCTCGTCATAAAACTATCGATCTTTCCATACCATGCTTTGGGTGCCTGATTTAATCCATATAAATCCTTGTTCAATATGCACACATGCATCTCTTTGTCATGTACCTTGAACCCTTGTGGTTTCTCCACATATACTTCCTCTTTTATTTCACCATTCAAGAAGATTGTCTTCAAATCCATCTGATGCACCTTCCATTTCATTACTACGACCAACAAAAGTATATTCTTGATAGATGTATATCTCACCATGGGAGAAAATGTCTCCTCATATTCAATTCCCTCCTTCTGAAAGAATCCTCGAGCCACAAATCTAGCCTTATACTTTTCAATATTGCCATCAGCTGCAAGTTTCGTCTTGTAGATACATTTTGAATGTACTACTGATTTCTCCTTTGTTCTGGGGACCACATCCCAGACATCATTTCTTACTATGGAATGATATTCCTCCCTCATGGAATCCTTCCATACCCTCTTTTCTGCAACCTCTTCATAACTGGGTGGTTCTGCATCCATGATATCACACAAATATACCACATAGTTGGAATATGGTTTCGACTTCTTACTTTCCCTGAGATAATTTTCTGGGGAACCATATCTTTCTTCATCTCTGATGAGCTCATGTTCCCAAGTTGGTATTCTCTTGCGAGAAGTCATCTCTGTTGGCCTATGAGGTTCTTCCATGTCATTATCCTCATGAATGACTTCCTCTAGTTCAAGTGATTATGACTCTAGAACTCTAGTAACTTCATTCTCCTCCTCATGAACCTCTTTTGCACAGTCTTGTTTTGATTTGTTGAAAGTTGTACTCTCATCTTATGTGACATCTCGGCTAATCTCAACTTTTTGGTGACCAAGAATATATATCCTATATGCCTTCGATGTGTCACTGTAACCAACAAATATGCCATTATTTCCGGGTGGATCCAATTTTGTCCTCTTTTCCTTGGGGACATGCACAAATATGGGGCAACCAAATATCCTTAGATGGCTGACTTATGACTTCTCTCCTGAAAAAATCTCCTTTGGTGTCTTGTTTTCAAGTACTTTGTGGGGAATTTTATTCTACACTTACAATGTAGTCTTTGTCGCTTCTACCCACATATGCATAGGTATATATTGATCATGAAACATAGCCTTCACTGCTTCCATGATCGTCTAATTATTCATTTCTGATACTTCATTCTCCTGAGGAATGTAGGGAGTAGAAATCACCCTCTTAATCTCAGCTTCCTTGAAATATTCTTTGAATTCCTCTGAAGTGAATTCTCCTCCATTATCTAATCGCAAGGTCTTTATCTTCCGCTCTGTCAGGTTTTCTACCAGTGCCTTAAATTCTTTGAATTTTCCAAAAACTTCATTCTTTGCCTTCAACAAATAGATCCATGTTTTACATGAGTAATCATCAATAAAAGACACATAATATACATACCTTGTTAGTGAAGTGTTGACATCGGTCCACACACATCTGAGTGCACGATGTCCAATACTTGTTTGGCTATGCTATCGTTGATGGAAAATGACTGCTTCACGTTCTTTCCTTGTGCGCAACCTTTGCACACATCGTTTGGTTTTGCATGGATCTATGGTAGTCCCGTCACCATATTGTTCACACTCGATAGTGCCTTGTAATGTAGGTGAGAAAATATCCTATGCCATAATTCAGTGGGATTCATAGTGTAGTGAATTAATGTTGAATCTGATCGCCCTTTCAATTTGTAGAGTCCTCCCTCTTGAACTCCAATCACCATAGAATCATCAAAATTATTCCCTTTAGGCCACATAAAAACTTGTCCATCAACAAATGCAACTCTGTAACCCTTCTCATCCAATGTTGAAATCGAGAGGAGGTTCTTCTTCAATCCAAGAACATAGAGAACTTCATTCATCTTCGTTGGCTTTCCTGACTTTAACTTGTAGGAGGATTCTCCTACTCCTTTGATTGGATATTGATAGTCATCTCCCAATTTCACCTTGTGCGGTGAATCCTTATGAGTAAGGTTATACAAGGAGTCTTTATAACCTGTCATGTTCTTGGAAGCACCACTTTCCACCAGCCAAATGTCACTTCCATGAGTGATAGTTCCTATAAGGGTTGAGATAAGAACATACTCCTCATCATTTGATTCATATTCCTTTTCAACCTTCTTGGGTGGCTCATTATCTTCAATTGTATGAACATGATGCTTTTTACGTACTTTATTTTTCATTGGTCTCTGAATGAGAGAACAATTCCTAGCACCGTGTCCCATTTTCTGACAATAGAAACCTCTGATATTTGGGTTATTTCTTCGACCCTTCTAAAACTTCTTGGGTGAGGAGGGTTATTTATTTCTCTTTCCTTTCCTATTGTGGGAGGCTAGGGCTTGATCATCATATGCCATCTTCTCTTCTCTTGTTGTCGTCCTTGCTTCGTTTTGGTTGTAATCTTCCCATAGGCTACTAAAATTGGGTAGCTTCCTTCTTGAGCATATCCCTTGAATAAATGCATCCCATGACCTTGGGAATCCATTCAAGGTGGTCATCACCATTTCTTCTCCATTCATTGTATCACCAATGGCTTATATCTGCTCCTTGATCTGGTTCACTCTTGAGAAGTAAGAGTGGATGGTTTCTGAATTTTTCATCCTCACGTTCTTTAATTGAGCTCTCAAGGTCATTCTTCAATTGATGTTGTTTCATTCAAACAGTCGGGTTAAGGAATCCATCATTTATTTTGGAGTGGATAATGAATATATGTGATGAATAAGAAGGTCCTTAATGGAGTATGCAATAATCCTCTTTGTTTTGACCATATCCTTATTGTGCTTTGCTTTAGCCTCATCTCCCTCTGGTTTTGAAACTTCTTCTTTAGTGAACTTCTCTAGATCATGTTATTCTAGGAGGAGGGATACTATATACCTCCAGGCTCTGAAGTTGTCATCTCCCTCCAACTTCTCATCAATCTTGGTTTCGGTAGTCATCATGCCCTTAAATCACAAATTCTGGATTATGAATATCTGATCTAGGGAAAAGATGTGCTCCACTACGACACACTTCTTGGTGGTCTTTTCTTATCCGGAAACCACTCCTATCAATAAAAACAAATCCTTTTGTCTTCTAGATCTGTGAACTATCTTCTATCCAGGCATGCTCTGATACCATGTTAAAATTTTAGAAGTTACAGTTGTCTTATTTAACATTCATTAACAATTGCATGTAATATGATCACTGAAAGATAAACAATCACAGAACACAATATACATCCTAGGAAACCCTCATGGGGGATAAAACCCAACAACCAATTCTTCAGTATAGATTCCTTCAACCAGTACAATGTCACATTATAACTCTCCACAAATAGGCCAAGACCAAGATATCAAAGACCAAGAAACCAAGACCTCCTATGCTAGACCTTCCTTGCTATGCTCCAAATACACAAAAGAAGGCAAGTTGTATGTGTGTACAAATGAGAGGAACTCAACCTCTATTTATACACATAATTGAATCCTGAAAAGACACAACCCTAAGAGGGGTTGTTTTGACTTTTACAATAAGGATAACGATAAAATACTAATTTCTTTTGAGCCGATTTATACAATAATATTACAATAACCTTATTGAGGTTTGACCAATACAAACACAAAAAAATATCTTTCGTAGTTACATCAAAATATAAACATTATTAACCATGCTTCTTCAATTTCTAAACAATTTTTCCAAACTTTACTACATTTTTATTTGATATTATTGTTAAGATCCAACTATGAACGTATATATTAGTTTACTTTGTAGAATGAGTTCAAATTTCACTTGTTTGGCTGGTTTTACACTTTATTTCATGAAGAAGGTTTTTTCAAATTTAATCATATGAATCTTATCCTAAGTGGAAATTGTGAGCATTTATTGGTGGTTTTCATTCATTTGTCATTAAATAATAGTTCATTTTAATGGTATGAAAATAAAGTAGTCAAGTTTTATCAAACTCTAAGCAATTCTCAAATATGATATAAATTAACCAAAAGTATACAAATTAATATACTCAAACATTCCACCCATCTACGCAATATTTATAACCAGATACATACATGTAAAGTGCACTATTTAGATATATGTAAATTAGATAATAGGAGCCAAGCCATAAATATACTGAAGGACAAATTAGCCCAGTGGTTAGCTTGAGTGGATGAGTGTTGTGGTTATTGTGAATGAGGTCTCAAGGTGGAGTCCCTGGCCACTTATTGTTGATATTTTTTTAGATTGTTTGGCCTCACTTAATGTTCCCACTGGGTTAGGCCCCTTAATCAGGGTCGGGGGTTTACCCCATTTACCATCCACGAAATGTGGGGAAGTACTCGTAGGGTTTCCCATGATTTCTTCCATTGGGAAAAAAAATTGAAGGACAAATCTAAACTTTTTGTCCTTACTTTTTCTGGCAACTATCATCGAAATCCAGCTACGTGATTGTTGTTGAAATGGAAATTTTTCATTGCTTAAATTGCACTTTTGAATGTATAAATCGATTCAGCACCCTAAAAAACCTGTAGAGCAACCAGATTGTGTAATCTCAACAACTAGTATCTACAATTCCAATGATCCTTCTAAATTTATGACCAAATTGTGAGAAAAAATAATTGGAAAAATGTGCCCGGAAAAGGTTGATAATATATAACGCTTATACTACATGTATAGTGAATATCAAGAATCATGAAATTAAAGGATGGGACTAGTGTCGCACAAAGGAAAGAACACAATCATGAAATTAAAGGCTAGGTCTACTACCTCACACAGGGAACATGAGCAGAGGGGCTTGCACGCACATGCACGAAAGGAACATGCAAAATCATGAAATTAAAGGTTGGGTCTATTACCGCACAATGGAACACTCACAGAGGGGCTTCCACCCAAACATAAATGATGATAGCATTGACATTGTGATTGGGTAGTTTTTATAATATTAATTTTATATATGTTAATGTTTAGAATTTTTGTGGATATTGTAGATAAAAATCTGCCAAAAAAGTTTTTGTTTTTTTAAATCTTTATGTGAATTATCTAAAATTTATAATTTTCAAAAAAAAGTTCAGTAAAAGAGACTAAGAAAAAGTTATGTTATATTGTTGTTTAAGTAGTTTGATTGTAGTCTTGTTTTGTATATTAATTTTTTTAATTATTAATATTACAATGGTTTGGGTATCTTGATTTGTAATTATTTTTTGTATGATGTTGTTAACAACTTTATTAAAGATATTAATGATGAGATCAACTTTTAGCTATTAAACCTTCAACAAAAAATGATTGTGAATTCATTAATTTGTTTTAATGTTTTGTTTAATTATAATTGGGGAAATGAAGATTATCGTGAGGGATCGTGTCTTCTATAGAATTGTCAATAACTCCCATCGTACCAAAGCCAACGATCCTCATTGAATGTCAATCCATGGCGTACTGGGGGAGTAAGTAATTGTTGAGGGTGCATGTCGTCATATAAATCTTAGATTGAGAGCTTTGAGTGTTAACAGAGTCGTCGAAATTCATGGAGGAGGTACAGAGGAGTTGTCTGTAATAACTGAAGGAGGGCATGAGAATGTTTGCCAGCTCATATCTTCTGGTCGATTTAAAACCAAGATTAGTGTTGAGCATTGGGATGAGGCAAGCAAAAGTCATGTGGTGATCGGAGTTGAATGACATGGAACTCCTTGGAACTCCTAATGTCCTGGCTGCGTGAACTGGTTCCAATTGGCACTTAAATCGAGGGATAATAAATGTTTACACTTATTAATGATATTGGAACTCCTAATGTTTTGGTTCTAGTTGTTGGCATCCCAAGGATAATAAATGTTTACATTTATTAATGATTATGTTTAATAATATATATTAAATATTGTGAGTTGGATTCGAGTTCTTTATAAAAATTTGTTTCAACAAAGTGTATTTACTTTATTTTTTTAATTATGTAAACAATATGGATTAAGTTGTTTATAACCCTTATATCATAATTAAACAATTATTACAAAATTTATAAATGGCACTATTTTGGGGCTTTCTCAATTTTAAGAAAATTTAATAACATAGAAAAAGTTTTTGGAGTGAAAATCTTTTATCCATCTCATTCAAAATGAAAATATTTTGGTGAAACAATGACAAAACCATTTTTCACATGCCATTTTCATGTTAGATGAAGGAAGAAATATTTTTGAAAATATAAAATGAATAAAATACACATACTCATATAAACAAAGTCTCACTAGATCTATGGTGAAATAGGGACTTGGACAATTGCTAAAACATGTGGGTAGAAAGAATTTGTAATATACTCTTAGTATACCCACATTAAATCACAATTTCAAAATATTTCTTATAATACTCACCATCAAATAAAATTTTAAAGCAAACAAGTAATTTGTTACCTTTCTTAAAGTTCAATAAACCAAATTTGGCCATAGCAGAAGTTGACCATCATCATCATCATCATCATATAGAGAAAGAGCAATTTAACCAATAACAAATTTTATAAAACACCTTACTCTCTGTAGCAATTGAAATCAAATAAATATTAGTAGATCAAGCCCATAAATGTATAATTGAATATAGAAAGTGTAAAATTTATAAAATTTGTGTTTAACCTACTATTCTTAAACTTATATCCTTTGATTAATATCCAAATATCTTTAAAATATCTTATTTTTTATATTTTAGATTAATATCCAAGTATCTTTAAAATATCTCATTTTTTATATTTTGGATTAATATCCAAGTATCTTTAAAATATCTCATCTTTTATATTTTGTGCATGTGTTTTAGTGTTATTTTATACATGTCTTTTAGTTCATATTTAGTATGGTATTTATAGGTATTGTTTAATATTCCCAAGGGTCAATTTGGTGGATTATAATTAATTTGTAGAAAGGGACATATCAATTAGAAAAATTACTCTTAAAATATATTGATGTGAACTTTAGAAACTCCTCAATAATTGTTATATCAATTAATTGCAAATTATTGAGACTCTTCAAATATAGTTACTATTGATGATGTGATCAAAATTGGAGTTTCTATAAATTATTCTCCCATCTTATTATCTCTCATGGTTTATTGATCCTAGCAAACATGAGAGACTAGATGTATCTAGAGAAATTTGTTGAAATGGCCACCCCTTAATCATGGGATCTACACCAAACTAATCCCTCTTCGGTATTAAAGGGAAATGTAAAAAATTGAGAATGAGAACATTTTCCGAACACAAATATAAATTTCTCTAATTTAAAGATAAATGTACTACTAAAACAAATTGAGAGAAAATATTTTCTATGTGTTCACCTATGTGTGTAATTTCACCTAGTTACATTTCCCAATAAGAAATTACTAGCAATGTTGATATACTTTGCATGAAAAAATGATTTGTCTACTTTATAATGGACATTAACTACATTATTACCGTCACTATATACACTTTAGGATAAATGTCACATCCTTAAATTTTTCCCATCTTATTTTCTCTCATGGTGTATTGATCCTAGCAAACATGACATACAAGATGTATCTAGAAAAAAATGTTGAAATGGCCATCCCTTAATCATGGAATCTACATCAAACTAATCCCTCTTCGATATTAAAGGGAAATGTAAAAAATTGAGAATGAGAACATTTTTCGAACACAAATATAAATTTCTCTAATTTAAAGAGAAATGTACTACTAAAAAAAATTGAGAGAGAATATTTTCTATGTGTTCACCTATGTGTGTAATTTCACCTAGTTACATTTCCCAATAAGAAATTATTACATCTAATGAGAACTTTCCTCAGGGTGTCTAGGGATTCTTGAAAAGTATTACCATATACTGTAAAATCGTCCATATACACTTCCACACAGTCATGAATGAGATCAACAAATATCCCTAATACTACTCGTTGGAATATGGCAGGAGTGTTACATAGACCAAATGGTAGGACCCTATAAGCATATGTTCCCCAAGGGAAAGTGAAAGTAGTCTTGTCCTCATCCTCAGGTGCTATTAGAATTTGATTGTATCCACTATATCCATCAATGAAGGAAAAGTATCATTTTTTTGACAAGGTATCCAAGACTTAGTCAATGAAGGGAAGAGGAAAATAATCCTTAAGAGTGACATTATTAAGTTCCCGAAGGTCAACACAAATTCTCCATTTTACGGTTACTTTCTTCGGAACCACTACAAGTGGGGATACCCATTTGCTATCAAAAATTGGATAAATAAAACCAACATTCAATAGTTTCTGTATTTCTTCTTTCACTATATCTTTTAGTGTCGAATTCATCCTTCTCTGAGGTTTCCTAATAGGTGTTACTTCTGCCTGGGTATAGATATGATGAATGCATGTGTCGGGGTGTATACCTCGCATATCGGTATATTCCCAGGAAAATTATCCCGATTGGTCCTTAAGGACGTTCACTAATTGTTCTTGTTGATCTGCATCTAGTCCTGAATTGATATGTAGGAATTTTCTAGGACTAATCTCATAAGGCATGGTGTAGGATATGGCATATTCATATATTTCAAAGATAAAATATGTTGAAGAAAGAGTTGATGGGTCCAATTTTTCTTGAAATTATTCACCAAACATATACTCAAATTGAGGGAAAGATTGAGGAAAATCGACACATGTGATTGCAGAAATGAATTGATTTAACACATTCTTTGTTGTTTTCTCTTGAAGTGCCCAAGAGTGATCACTAGGCAAGACACGTTCTTCCCAGTTTTCGTTCTCATATGAACATTCAAGCCACCATAGATTTTCTATAACAGGTTGAGCCGGTGGGTATATCGTAAGTTTTTTCATAGAAAGTCCATTAGAGATAGTCATTTCACCTTCTTGACAACCAATGAATGCATTGGTTGTATCAAACCAAGGTCTTCCCAAAATAACGGGATGCCCTTTAGCAGGATCCTTTGAATGAATGACAAGGAAGTCTACCGGATATTCCCATGATGCTAATGTGACTATGATATCATCCAATATCCCCTCAGGTATAACTTTTGTTTTATATGCCAATTCCAAAATAGTTGGGGTAGGTCGAAGGAAGTGTTTCAACTGTAATTCTTCTAAGGTAGTGACAGTCATAACATTAATGGCTACCCCTAGGTCTATGAGAGTAATTCCAATGGGAATCATATTAATGGTTATCGTTACTATTGGATTCCCTGGGTTTTCATACTTTGTGACCCTAGGCTGCTATGATATGTATTCAGACAACTCTCCTACCAGATGTATTGTTGGAGGATCTTTTTCTTTCGTACCTGGATTTTTGATACACAAATCCTTGATTACCTTACTGTAAATTGAGATATCCTTTATTGCTTGTAAGAGGAGAATTTTGACACAAATATTTTTTAATTCGTTTATAATGTCAAATTTCGATCGAATCATTGGTTTTTCGATTAGTAATCTCTCCGGATAGGGAGGGGCTTTTGTAGTTTGCAAGGATTCACTCCGGGGAAGATTTTGTTCTTTATCTTTGGGAATAATAACATCTTCCCACTTATTTTCATCCGTGGGTTGGTCGAGAGTTTCATCTTCTTCTTCCTCCCGAATGACTACTGAAGGTTTATGTTTATCCAAAATTGTCCTTGACCTTAGTTGAATCTCATGCAATGGAACAAGAGAAATAACATATGATGGAAAAGTTTGCTAATCAACATTATGAAGAGGTTGAGTTGGTTTATTGTTTGGGTTAGGCACCGGTTGTGCTGGTAATAATGTTGGTCTTGGGGAATTTGCATTTTGAAATTGTTGAGGTTGTTGTGGAATAGGAGGTAAAGGTGGAGGGACAAAACCTAGAAAAAATTGTTGAATATTTGGTGGAAATTGTGGATAAGGATGAGTGGTCATAGGAACAGGTGGAATCTGAGTGTTTCCTCTCCATCCTTGTAGCTAAAGATGGTGTGAAGCATACTGTGGAGACTAGTTTTAACAATTTGGTAAGTTCCACTGTTGTGGTTGTTGGTAATAAGGTGGAGCTTGAGGTGGTGGATCTTGGTACATAGGATGACTCCTAGGCTGCCATGGCCTTCTAGGTGCGTAATAATATTCCCCAGGATCTCGACTTTTATAAATGGCTAACAAACCAAGCAGTGATGGGAATTTTCCAGTTGGATGATCTTCAGTATAGAATCCATGGACTGAAATGTTGTCTAATGGGAATTCCCTTGAGGAATTCTTCGTCCTGCACCTTGGACAAAATATGCATATCGCAACATTCTCTTCCTCCTCTTTCTTCTTAATCTTTAAAGTGTCCAATTGGGAACCTATTGTACTTAAAATATCAGTTTTAAAGTTTTCTAATAGGTTTCCTATGTCCATCCTTGTAATCCCACCAGAACTAACTCCTTTTGAGTTTCTACTATAGGGATCCCAAACACCCTTTCCAGTTTTAGCCCTACTTCTCGAGTAGTTTCTACACATCTAAAAAATCTCAGCAAATGGTTTATGGGCGACATCTTCTAACAACTTCATGCGCTCAAAATAGAGGTCGAACGCAACTCTTCGAATCAAAATGTAACGAGTCCCATAGTTGGAGGGTTCGAACATGTATAAAACCCACGTTTCACATCTTTCGAGAAGAACCCACCGATATACCAACCCACAACTCATTGTGCTCCGAGTTTTGTATCGAGGGTCGGACTGAGGACTGGATCAAAGGTTGGATAGGGGGCCAAATCACGAGTTGGATCGAGGTCTGGATTTCGTTTTCGACCTATTTCAATCAAAAGACAAATGTTAATGGATTGGGTTTATCTTATTAAGAATAAATCATCATAAAATCATCAAAAATGAATAAAATGCATACCTTATGTTGATCCATAGAAACTTACAGAAGAAACCTGATAATACGTTCAAAAAAAGATAACATATGTATGAATTATACGATCCGCATGTTCAAAAAGAGACTTAGAGAAGGCAAAAATTAGGCAAAACATGGAGTCAACAACGACCAACCAGAGGAAGGAGATGATTTTGGGCCAAAGATTATCCTTCCAAATGTTGCTCCAAATGTTATCTTTGGGCATTAGGTGAAAGGAAGCTTTCAATCCATAGTCTTCTCTAATTGTGAAATCCCCTTTAGTAGAATTTCCCCACCGAAGGATGTCAGGGCCTTGTTTGATTCTGATTTTTCGATGCGCTACTTCATCTTGCCATGGTTCTATATTTATTTCTTCATGAATGTTGAGATCATACTGAGTGGTTTTCCATTTTCTCCAAGATGAGGTAGGGTGATTATGCTTCCAATAATCTGCTACAATTTTAAATGTCCTTATTTATGTTTGCTTGAACTTTGGATAGTTGATCACATTGATTTAGTGGTAGCATTTTCTGCTAGGAATCTGACCAAAATAAGGCCTACCAACCTCCTCTTATTTCCCAAAAAACATGTTCCTAAATGATAGAATTATTTTTCCATATAGCATTCCATATCAAGGAGCCCTCTATGTTCTCATTCCATCAGATAAGCCATTCTTCTGCCACCACTGGTGTGTACTTCTACCACTGGGTTCTTGATATTTTGTAATATACCAGATATAAAAAGTATGCAGAACAAAAATGAAGTTCTAGAAATGGAAAAATAATAGTAATATAACCATAACAATCACCACAATAACACTGAAATGATATAAGAATAAAAACAAAAATAGCACTTTGATTCTGAGAGAAATGTTCACGGACCTCTTCGAGGGGGCAACCACCAGTCGAAAAAATCTCTATTACAATAATCTCCAAGCTAGGGTTCTCATACCCTCGACTCCTATTTATACTAAATATGTCTATCAAAAGAAGCATCTAGAGGAAGATCCTTCTAGAAGCGGAAGCTTCTATTAGGTCTTCTTACATTCGACTTATTCTATTTTATTGCAAGGCCTTATTAATATTGACCTTTATTACATCCGAATATATTGTTCTACCTATGTGTGGGTTAGGACCCTAACATGTCCTCCCCCTTAAAAACAACCTTGTCCTCAAGGCTTGAGATGTTGAAATTGCTACAGAATGGTAGCTAGTTCCCAAGTGGCATCTGTTGGAGTTGTATCTTTCCACTGGACTAACACTTCCTTGATGGTTCTCTGATGCAGGTGACGCTCACGTTGGTCCAAAACTGCTTGTGGTTGTAGCCAAATGGATCCTTCTTCGGCTAACTCGGGAAGGTTGGTTTGAATTTGGCACTTAGTTCCAATCACCTTCTTTAAGCATGAAACATGAAAAATAGGATGTAGCTTTGAATGACTGGGAAAAGCTAACTGATAGGCCACCTGTCCCACACGCTTTAGAACAGTATAAGGACCATAAATTTGGGCGATAGCTTCTGACAATGCTCGACCTTGAGGGAATTTTTCTTGTAAGGTTGCAGTCAAAGAAATACTTGATCCTCTTCTGCAAATTAACGTTCAGAGCGACCTTGATCTGCTTGTTGCTTCATACGATTATGTGCCATGACCAAATTCTCTTTGAGGGTACGGAGAATAGCCTCTCAAACTGTAAGTGTTTGGTCAACCGCCTGGACCTTCGAGACACCAGGTAAGTATGAGACAATTGAAGGTGGCTTCTGTCCATATACCGCTTCAAAAGAGGTCACGCGTGTAGTTGTATGGTATGAAGTGTTGTACCACCATTCAGCTAGGGGTAACCATTGAGCCCACTGATTTTGATTTTCCGAGACAAAACACCTCAAATATGTTTCCAAACACTTGTTGACAACTTTCGTTTGACCATCAGTCTGGGGATGATAAGTTGTGTTGAGATGCAATTGGGTGCCTTGTATCTTGAACAGTTCTTGCCAAAAATTGCTTGTGAAAGTTGGGTTGCGATCAGAAACAATAGAGTGTGGCATGCCATGAATCTTGAAGACCTGATCTGTGAAAATTTGAGCCATCGTGGATGTTGTAAATGGGTGTTGAAGAGTGCAGAAATGAGCATACTTAGAAAGGCGATCAACAACCACCATTATGACTGATTTATTTCCCGATTTGGGTAAGCCTGTAATAAAATCCATAGAGATATGCCTCCAAATAACAGGTGGAATCAGAAGCAGTTGTAGTGTGCTCGGAGATTTGACTATTTCTCCTTTGTTGCATTGACACACATCACATTCAGTGACAAAATTATGAATGTCTTGTTTCATACCATCCAAAAAAAAAGAACGTTTGACCCTGTCATAGGTTTTGGTGAACCCGGAGTGCCCCGCTGTGGGTGTAGCATGAAGCTCAGAAAGTACCGTGGATTTAAGATTTGATTGTTTACTTAAATACAAACGGCCTTTGTATCGAAGCTCATCATGGAGCCAAGAGTACCCTGGGGAAGCTGGAGCATTGGACTGCAATTGTTGGATCAGGTGCGAACTTTTGGGATCTTGTAGCCATTCCTCGCGAACGGCTTGGAGCCAATCTGGTACAATGAAGGAAAGAGAAAAAAGGGATCCTTCATCTTCATATTTTCGGGAAAGTGCATCTGCAACCACATTGTCTTTGCCTTTCTTGTAAATGATCTCATAATCATATCCAAAGAGCTTAGTCACCCATTTTTGTTGCTCTAGGGAGGAAATGCATTGTTCCAGAAAATACTTAAGGCTTTGATGGTCTATCTTAATTTGGAAGTGTTTCCCCAATAGATAAGAGCGCCACAGATCAACGACATGAAAAATAACCAACATTTACTTTTCATAGATTGATTTGACCAGATTTCTTTCAGATAGTTGATTGCTAGTAAAGGCCAAAGGTCGACCCTCTTGCATAAGGACAACACCAATTGCTTTCCCTGAAGCATCACATTCCAAGACAAAGGTCTTTGTGAAATCAGGAAGGGTCGGGACTGGAGTGGTGCACATGGCCAACTTCAAGGTTTGAAAAGCTTGAGTAGCGGTTGGAGTCCTAGTGAAAGAGTTCTTTTTTAGGAAAGCAGTGAGATGTGCTGCAATCTTTCCATAATTCTTAACAAACTTGCAATAATAACCTTTTAAGACCAGAAATCCACGCAAGCTTTTGAGAGTCTTTGGGTGAGGCTAGTCTTGCATAGCTTCAATCTTTTTAGGAACCACCCTGATGTCGTCCTTGCCAACCAGATGACCCAAGTACTCTACTTCTGAGGTGCCAAAAGCACATTTAGACTGTTTCAGGAAAACTTGGTGCTGAGAGAGTAGATGGAGAACTCGATCCACATGAGCAAGATGGTCTGTCCAAGTTTTTCTATAGATGAGGATATCATCAAAGAAAACTAAGACAAAATCACGGAGAAAAGGACGGAAGACATGATTCATGAGGCTTTGGAAGGTGGAGGGGGCATTACACAAGCCAAAGGGCATGACCAAAAACTCATAGTGGCCCTCATGAGTTCTAAAGGAAGTCTTGGTAATGTCTGCCTCTTTCATACGTATCTGGTGGTAGCC
>ML780971.1:896844-921657 GCA_009831015.1 Picea engelmannii
GATGGATGTAAAAACAACATTCTTGAATGGAAAGATTGAACAGGAGGTCTTTGTGGAACAACCAGATGGTTTTGTACTGCATAACAAAGGCACTCATGTATGCAAGCTAAGGAAGGCCTTGTATGGTCTTAAGCAAGCTCCCAAAGTTTGGTATGACAAGATTGATGGCTTTCTTAAAATCTCGGGCTTTCATAAAAGTGATGTTGATGCAAATCTGCACTTCAAGGTAAGAGGTAACCAACCTGTTATACTAATCCTGTATGTTGATGATCTCTTTCTAACAAGAGATGAAGGGCTAATAGCCTGGTGTAAGAGGGAGATAACCTCAGAATTCGAGATGAAAGACTTAGGCTTGATGCATTACTTCCTAGGATTGGAAGTATGGCAAAGACAAGGCGAGGTATGTATGGCACAAGGGAAATACACAGTGGATGTACTAAAGAGGTTTGGTATGATGGATTGCAAATCCATGTCTACTTTGATTATTACCAACCTGAGGAAGATGCACGATTCTGATACAGGTTCAGATTTGGTGGATCCCACCATGTATAGGCAGCTGATTGGATCATTGATGTACATGATCCACACTAGGCCAGATATATGCTATGTAGTGATTGGAATGAGTCAGTTCATGACTGAACTGAGACATAGACACTGGGTGGAAGCAAAGCACATCTTGAGATATCTCAGAGGGACCATTACTTATGGTCTGAGATATACATCCAGTGGTGGTTTATTTCTACATGGGTATGCAGATGTTGACTGGGCAGGAAGCCTAGTGGATCGGAAGAGTACTTCTGGATACTGCTTCAGTTTAGGATACGCTATGATCTCTTGGCCAAGATGGAAGCAGGGATCCATTGCACAGAGTACAACAGAGGCTGAGTACATTGTAGAAAGTGATGCTAGCAAGGAAGCAGTATGGCTCAGAAAATTGGTTTCTGGGTTGTTTGGTGACATGCTCGAGACGACGGTGGTTCACTGTGACAATCAAAGTTGCATAAAATTGACAGAGAACCTGATATTTCATGACAGGTAAAAACATATTGACATGAGGTACCACTACATCTGAGACTTGGTCCAGAGAAAAATTGTAAAGTTACAGTACATAGCCGCGAACGAGCAGGTAGTTGATATCCTGACCAAGCCTCTAACCTCGAGACAGTTTGTGCAGCTGAGAGGCAAGCTTGGTGTGGTTGAGAATGACTCCCTCTCTGAGATGGAGTGTTAAATTTGGCAGCATCAACAGTCATTCTCCAATGAGAGGCCATATGGGCCACCCTGAGGCTAGCCAGAAAGATTTGGAGAATCAACCAGTCTTGTGAGGTATTGACAAAATCCAGGGGGAACGTACAACCTCTGTGAGTCAAACCAAAAGTCAGGATGAACGAGATGTTATGTGAGTCTAATGCAAAAGTCAAGGGGAATGTACAACCTCTGTGAGCATAGACAGTCTAGTGTAAAAGTCAGGGGGAACGTACAACCTCTGTGAGCATAGACAGACTAGTGCAAAATTTAGGGGGAACGTACAACCTCTATGAGCCTAGTCAAGCCTTGTGAGCCATGAGAAAAAGTCAAGGCATATAGCAAAAGTTAGGTTGAATATAAAATTCCTATGAGATAGAAACAAACAATATTCCTAATATTGAAAATGATATAAATGTATTGATCTAGTGCGTTGGCACATGTAACATTATCCACCATGAAGAGAATTTTGAATTGCCTTGTAAAGAGTCGAGTTGTAACTAAATTCTCAAGTCTAGTTCTATTTTAGAACTAAAGTGTAATGTTGAGTTGTAACTGAAGTCTTAAGTCTAGTTCTATTGTGTAATGTTGAGTTGTAACTAAAGTCTCAAGTCTAGTTCTATTTTCGAACTAAAGTATACCAGTCTCAAGTCTAGTTCTATTTTCGAACTAAAGTGTAATGTTGAGTTGTAACTGAAGTCTCAAGTCTAGTTCTATTTTCGAACTAGAGTATACCAGTCTCAAGTCTAGTTCTAAGTTCGAACTAAAGTATGAAGCTGAGTTATGATTGAAGCATGCAAACAAGTTACTATTTCGAGCCTCTCCTCTTCTCCTCTTTAGCCTATATAAGAAGAGGTCGACCCCTCTCTTCAACACAGTTTTGATATGTAGGTTAAGGGAGAAACAATAGAGGAGCATATCAGTGATAAAGAGGCAACATACCAAAGTAGCATATCAGTGATGTATATCAACAATAGAGGCTGCATATCAGAGGCATATATCAAAAGCATATCAATGTTGTATATCAACAATAGAGGCAGCATATCAGAGGTGTATTTCAGCAAGGTCTCTTAGGTCTTTGTAAGGTCAGAGTCATCTTGGCAAGCTCTTTAAGAGAAGAACATTCATGGTGGATATTTGTAAGTCATCTTACATTATTAATGCAATAAAGGAATATCGTTTGTTGGGGTTTTTCTCCCTGTACAAGGTTTCCCTAGGGTATATGCGTTGTTGATGTGCATTCTTACTTATCCACATAGTTATTGCTACTCGATTATGATTTGGTGTTGTTGAAGTGTATTAAGATGGAATCAAAGTGTTGAAGAAAATAAAAGAATTAATCCGCATAAGAAATCAAGCTCATAATTTAACATGTTTTTCCACTTTGAGGAAATCGTTGGTGTTGGAGAAGCATAGGTAGGCCTCCAAAGGCCACATGTCAAGCATCTAGATGATCTAATCATGGTGAAGACCCTCTTCTCCTCAAAACGTCCACGTGTAAATGAGTGGCACCTCACCACCGAGCCCTAGCCCCTCTAGGTGATGACATGTCTCTAGAAGTGACATTTTTCCTCTCCTAGGAAAAATGTTTGGCATGTGGGGGTTAGGCTATGTCGTCCAAGTCATCATTAAGGCCTTCCAAGTCCAGTATTTCTCATCTGGCAGCAGGCCCTTGGCATCCGACCTGTGGGCTTGTAGCCCCATGGAATCCCAAGCTATGTATGTTCTCCCAAAATTGTCCACTAGCTAGGTCCTGCAAAGACAAATGAGAAAGCCCTCCAAGAATCTCAAGTCATAATATCATGATAAGTGAATCCAATCAATAAATAATCCATCTAAGAATGTGCATCAAAGATCACTATATCAAACAATTAACTGCTCAAAGACACTATGCAACTTGTCAAGCTTCAATATGGGAGGGTTGACGAGGTGTCATATTGGGTTGATCTTTCCCTAGGTCAAGGAGATTTTCCTAGAAATCCCTCTCTAAGCCATGTAAGGTGGATGAAGTGGTTGGGGTCAAGACTCAATGGGCATAGGGATCATGACATACAAGGGTTCGTAGTGTCTCATTCATGGGTGCCTTTGTAGAGGGTGTGTGGTACCTTCGTCTGCAATGCACTTTTTCCAAGCCCATGAATTTCCTTTTATATTTCTTTTTATTTTATTTCAATATAGCATAAGGAGAGATTGAAATTCAATGCCTTCGCATGGTGACCAGATGATGGCAATGTCACCCACAAACACCTAATGGAAATGAGGAGGTAGGCTCGTGATGAGACCCCCTTTCTCTCAACCATGAAACTGAGAGCCATTACCTTGGTTTGGTGACCAGATGATGAATTCCATACCATTAGATATTCATGGACGTGATAAGTCGGCTCGTGATGAGACCTCCTATCCTTCAACTAAATTTTTAAGCGTTCTTTATTATATTGTGGGTCCCCTTTACTCAAAGATAAGTGTTTCACTGCTTTTTTGGATGATCCCTGGGTGAAGCATATGGAAGGTTTATACAAGGATTTTATATTTTACCCAACATCAACCCCTTTGGGCCTTCAACCCCTTCTTCCCATAGAATGAGGGACAACCCCTTCTTGGGTCAATACACCCTAAAATCCCAAGAGATAAGGAAATGGAGGGGAATAATGATGGAAATTGGTAAGTATGGTCGGGAATGGTATGATGGCTCATTAAGGGAGTTCCTAGTAGCAAACCCAATCAAAGGAAAACCACTTACTAGGGCACAATGTCAACCACCAAGGTGAAGCAGGGAAAAAGGCATAATGTCCAAGCATATATCATGAAATCTAGAGCAATCAAAGATACAACATAATCAAATGGCTTAAATATTGAAATGATGCTCACCATAATACTGACTTGTACCTCATGGAGCAAGGCCCACTGCCTTCCAGAAGCTAGCTAGTGTGGTGGATGCCATCTGTAAACCTGTGACCATCTGTGGTGGTGAGTGGGTTTTCCATTTGTGCAAAGGGTATTGTTGGTCATGTAGTTTCTCGACACTCCATATCTGCAACCTGAGGGCCTCGAGACATAATCTCCTTAGTTATCAACAAAATGGGGATAACACACCCCATTCGGGGGAGAGTCTTCCTTCTTTTCCAAACTTATGCATTACAAGAAAATATGATTTTGAAGTCTCTGTTTGGAATTGCATTCCAAATCAAGATCCCCTCTGTCCACTCCAATATTTTCCAGCTTGTTTGCAACCTTATTGGCTTCATGATACACATGGGAGGGAATGAGAACAAGATGAGGAAGATGGAGGGATTTCAAGAGTTCTAGATTGGACAAGAGCCTTCAACTGGGATAAATCTTTGTTGGCTTAGAACCATTGATAAGTCGAGTGAGCAGGGCCAAAATTATCCGAGAGTTGCCTTTTACAATGAGTTTATGATATCCAAGAGGTGGCTCCCTGAATTCCTCTAATTAGAGCCCATAACTCTATTGCATTTTCCGTATCATGGCCCATACTTCCTGCCAGAGTATGATGAATAAACCCTCGATCATCCCTGAAGAAAACACCAAAACTAGCTGGGCCCGGGTTGCCCTTAGAGGCGCCATCAAAATTAAGCTTGAAGAATCCCAAAGGAGGCCTTTGCCATTTGTTGGGATTGCTGGTTGAATAAGATTGAATGGAAAAAAGATCCATAGCTATGGAAAGACACAGGTCCCATTTTTGGAAGATGGACTTCTCCTTCATATCACAAGCTAGATCCTCTACCGACCATTTGGAAAGTCTAACCGTTTCCAAGATGTAGTCTTGAATTTTGGGCCAGATGTCCCCCCATGGCAGTTGTATTGAGTGAAAAATTCTATGATTGCACTCCTTCCAGATTTTCCAAAGAATGAAGCCTGGAAAAAAGATGCCATATGCGATTCAAAACTGGGTTTTTAAAGGACAATAGTCTACACCT
This sequence comes from Picea engelmannii, assembly GCA_009831015.1. Lineage (NCBI taxonomy): Eukaryota > Viridiplantae > Streptophyta > Pinopsida > Pinales > Pinaceae > Picea > Picea engelmannii. The sequence continues at coordinate 902,028 of ML780971.1, forward strand.
TGTCATGTTAACGATATTTTCCCTTTGTCGGTCGGAGGTACACATGGTTTGAGCCGCATGATCCCAACTATGAGAGTCGTAAGAACAAATATTAAACAGGTGCTCCATGGTTTCCTCTTGTTGAAGGTATAGAGGGCACACAAAGGGCCCAATAAACCCCCTCTTCCTAAGGTTATCCCAAGTGAGAATACGTCTATGTGCGACCAACCAGAGGAAGGAGATGACTTTGGGCCAAAGATTATCTTTTCAAATGTTGCTCCAAATGTTATATTTGGGCATCTGGTGAAAGGAAGTTTTCAATCAATAAGCTTCTCTAATTGTGAAAGCCCCTTTAGTAGAATTTCCCCACCAAAGGATGTCAAGGCCCTGTTTGATTATGATTTTTCGACGCGCTACTTCATCTTGCCATGGCTCCATATTTATTTCTTCACGAATGATAAGATCATCATGAGTGGTTTTCCATTTTCTCTAGGATGAGACAGGTTGATTATTATTCCAATAATCTGCTACAATTTTAAATATGTCCTTATTTATGTTTGTTTGAACTTCGATTAGTTGATCACATTGATTTAGTGGTGGCATCTGCTGCTAGGAATCTGACCAAAATAAGGCTTCCCAACCTCCTCTTATTTCCCAGAAAGCATGTTCCTGAATGATAGAATGATTTTTCCATGTAACATTCCATATCAAGGAGCCCTCTATGTTCCCATTCCATCGGATAAGTGTTTCTTCTGCCACCACTGGTGCGTATTTGTGCCTCTTGGTTCTTGAGCTTTAGTGTACCAACTAAGATCCTTCGCCATGATGACAAAGAGGAAAGGGGAGAGAGGGTCTCCTTGTCTGATACCTCGAGAGGATGAGAAGGGCTTGGAGGGGACACCATTGACAAGGATAGAGAAGAAGACCAGGGAGGTTAGCTTCATAATCGAGTTAACCCAATCTTCACTGAAACCAAAAGCAAGGAGGGATCTCATGTACTGCCAGCTGAGTTTATCAAAGGCTTTTGAGAGGTCTAACTTGATGAGAATACGTGGGGAATTGGAAGATTTCAAAGAATGGACGACCTCATGGGCCAGAATGCCAGTGTCCATGATTTGATGCCCTTCCACATATCCTAACTGTTCATGTGAGATAATAAAAGAAAGGAGGGGCTTGAGTATGAGAGTAATTACCTTAATAATGATTTTGTAGATGACGTTGCAAAGTGAAATTGGACGAAATTGCTTGGGCTGTGAAACCTCCTCATCTTTGGGGATTAAGGTGAGAACAATAATGTTGAGTGTAGGGAGCACCTCTCCTGTGCTGTGAGAGTCTTCAATCAACTTCCATTCTTCCTTTTTAACCAAATGCCAACAATGATGAAAAAAATCCATGGTGAATCCATCCGGTCTTGGGGACCTGCCAATAGGCATCTCTTTGATATCTTGATTGACTTCCTCTAAAGTCATTGGCCTTAGGAGAGCTGCATGATGAGGCAATGACTAAAGAAGGGATATGCCAAATGATTTTTTCAATGGCCTCTGTCATATCTGGACAAGGATCTGTGAGAAGATCTTGATATAAGTTGATTAACTCCTGCTCTATGTCTGCATGTGCCATGATGGGTTCTTTGAGCATTTTCCAGTTTGGTGATGTGGTTAATATGTCTCCTCTGGATCATGGACTGGTGACAAAATTTGGATTTTTTCCCCCTCTTTGAGCCATTGGATTCTAGATTTTTTCCGCCAGAGTGTTTCCTTTTGGGCATATCTTTCCTCCAGTTGTTGTTTGAACCGTGCCATAAGAGATGGTTGCATCTGCCCACCATCAGTGTGCCATAAGAGATGGATGCATCTACCCACCATTTCTAAACATTCTCTTGAAAATCGAGATGATTCAACTAGAATTTTTCATATCTGAAGGGCTTGCACCTAGGTGTGCTTATGATATCCATCCATAGCTGGATGGGCCAGTGATCCGAGCCAACCACATTGAGGATGTTGGATTCCATAATGTAGCCATCTAACATTAGATTTTCCGAGATCAAGAATCAATCTAAATGACAAGCAATCTGCTAAGAGCCAACCCCTATTAGAATAGGTGAAATAACCATTGATGTTCTCAAGATCCACTAGGTGGAAGGCCTATATTAAATTCTTGAAACTCTCACCATCATTTTCCAATCTGTGATGTAATAAGGTGATGAATGTAGAGTTATTGCCATAAGAACTAGAGTCTGAGAAGAGTAATTTCCCATCATATCCATTGTATCAATGACCATATGCCTCCCGATCCTCTCACACTCCAAGAGATAAGGGTCATCAATACCCCAACCATCGATGAGACGTGAAACATATATCAAGTGTCTGTATGGGTGTTCGAGCTTCCAGGTGGCAAAGTGATCCCCTTCTAGCTTCATAAATGAATTATCATGTTGACACCCCATTCGGGGGAGAGTCTTTCTTCCTTGCTAAACTTATGTATTCCAAGAAAATAGGATTTTCAAGTCTCTGTTTGGAATTGCATTCCAGATCGAGATCCCCTCTGTCCACTCCAATATTTTCCATCTTGTCTGCAACCTTATTGGCTCCATGACACACATGAGAGGGAATGCTAACAAGATGAGGAAGATGGAGGGATTTCAGGAGTTCTAGATTGCACAAGAGCCTTCAACTGGGAGAAATCTTTGTCGTCTTAGAACCATTGATAATTCGAGTGAGCAGGGCCAAATTATCTGAGTCACCTTTTACAATGAGTTTATGATATCCAAGAGAGGTGGCCGATTGAATTCCTCTAATTAGAGCCCAGAGCTCTACTGCATTTTTTGTATTATGGCCCATACTTCCTGCCAGAGTATGATGAATAAGCCCCTGATCATCCCTGAAGACAACACCAAAACCAGTTGGGCTCGGGTTGCCCAGAGACTCCATCAAAATTAAGATTGATGAATCCCAAAGGAGGTCTTTGCCATTTGTTGGGGCTGTTGGTTGAATAAGATCGAATGGACAATGGATCCAGAGCTATGGAAAGACACAGGTCCCATTTTTGGAAGATGGACTTCTCCTTCATATCACAAGCTAGATCCTCTGCTGACCATTTGGAAAGTCTGACCGTTTCCAAGATCCAGTCTTAAATTTTGGGCCAGATGTCCCCCCATGATAGTTGAGTTCAGTGAAAAATTCTATGATTGCATTCCTTCCAGATTTGCCAAAGAATGAAGCCTGGAAAAAGATGCCATATGCGATTAAAAAATGGGTTTTTAAAGGCCAATACTCTCCACCTTGTCGTGTTGACAATATTGTCCCTTTGTCGATCGGAGGTATGCATGATTTGAACTGCATGATCCCAACTATGAGAGTCATAAGAATAAAGATTAAGCAAGTGTCACATGGTTTCCTCTTGCTGAAGGCACAGAGAGCAAACAAAGCGCCCAAAAAAAATCGTCTTCCTAAGGTTATCCCAAGTGAGAATATGTTTGTGTGCGACCAACCAGAGGAAGGAGATGACTTTGGGCCAAAGATTATCCTTCCAAATGTTGCTCCAAATGTTCTTTGGGCATCATGTGAAAGGAATCTTTTAATCATTGTGAAAGCCCCTTTAGTAGAATTTCCCCATCAAAGGATGTCATGGCCCTCTTTGATTCTGATTTTTCGACGCGCTACTTCATCTTGCCATGGTTCCGTATTTATTTCTTCACGAATGCTGAGATCATCATGAGTGGTTTTCCATTTTCTCCAGGATGAGGCAGGGTGATTATGCTTCCAATAATCTGCTACAATTTTAAATATGTCCTTGTTCATGTTTGCTTGAACTTTGGTTAGTTGATCACATTTATTTAGTGGTGGCATTTGTTGCTAGGAATCTAACCAAAATAAGGCTTCCCAACCTCCTCTTATTTCCCAGAAAACATGTTGCTGAATGATAGAATGATTTTTCCATGTAGCATTCCATATCAAGGAGCAATCTATGTTCTCATTCCATCGGATAAGTTGTTCTTCTGCCACCACTGGTGTGTACTTGTGCCTCTGGGTTCTTGAGATTTAATGTACCGACTAAGCCCCCCTACCACGATGACAAAGAGGAAAGGGGAGAGAGGGTCGCTTTGTCGGATACCTCGATAGGATGAGAAGGACTTGGAGGGGACACCATTGACCAAGATAGAGAAGAAGACCGAGGAGGTTAGCTTCATAATCTAGCTAACCCAATCTTCACTGAAACCAAAAGCAAGGAGGGATCTCATGTACTGCCAACTGAGTTTATCAAAGGCTTTTGAGAGGTCTAACTTGATGAGCATACTCGAGGTACTAGAAGATTTCAAACAATGGATGACCTTATGGGACATAATGCCACTACCCATGATTTGATGCCCTTCCACATATCCTAACTATTCATGCAAGATAATTAAAGAAAGGAGGGTTTTGAGTCTGAGAGCAATTACCTTAGTAATGATTTTGTAGATGGCGTTGCAAAGTGCAATTGGACGAAATTGCTTGGGATGTGAGACCTTCTCATCTTTGGGGATTAAGGTGAGAAAATTAATGTTGAGTGCAGGGAGCACCTCTCCTGTGTTGTGAGAGTCTTCAATCAACTTCCATATTTCCTCTCTAGACAAGTGCCAACAGTCATGAAAAAAAACCATGGTGAATCTATCTAGTCTTGGGGACCTGCCATTAGGAATCTCCTTGATAGCTTGATTGACTTCCTCTAAAGTCATTGGCCTTAGGAGAGTTGCGTTCTGATCTGCACTGACTAAAGAAGGGATATGCCTAATGATTTTTTGAAAAAAAATGTCATATCCAAGGTTCTGTGAGAAGATCTTGATAGAAGTTGATTAACTCCTGCTCTATGTCTGCATGTGCCATGATGGGCTAGATTTGAGCATTTTCCAGTTTGGTGATGTGGTTAATATGTCGCCTCTGGATCATGGATCGGTGAAAAAATTTGGAGTCCCCCCCCCCTCTTTGAGCCATTGGATTCTCAATTTTTGATGCCAGAGTGTTTCCTCTTGGGCATATCTTTCCTCCAGTTGTTGTTTGACCCGTGCCATAAGAGATGGTTGCATTTGCCCACCATCAATGTGCCATAAGAGATGGTTGCATCTACCCACCACATGTGTGCCATAAGAGATGGCTGCATCTGCCAACCATTTATGAACATTGTCTTGAAAATCAAGATGATTCAACTAGAATTTTTCATATCTAAAAGGCTTGCACCTAGGTGAGCTTGTGATATCCATCCATAGTTAGATGGGCTAGTGATCTGAGCCAACCACATTGAGGATGTTAGATTCCATAATGTGGCCATCTAACATTAGATTTTCCAAGATCAAGAATCAATCTAAACGACAAGCAATCTGGTGAGAGCCCGAGAACCTATTAGAGTAGGTGAAATCACCATTGATGTTCCCAAGATCCACTAGGTGGAAGGCCTCTATTAAATTCTTGAAACTCTCACCGTCATTTTCCAATCTGTGATTACCATTGTTCTTTTCAGCAAGAGAGATGATAAGATTGAAATCCCCTCCGAGGATCCATCTGTGGTCTTGGATGATTTCCTTCAAACCTTCCAGATTCTTCAAAAATGCATATTTCTCTGTAGGAGTGCGTTGTCCATATATATTTTTGATGTACCCTTCCTTATCTGAAAGAATGACTCTATAGAGAGTTGAAATGGTCCATTTAGAGATAAAGAAGTCATCAAGAATGATGGTTTTAGGGTTCTAGATGATTGCGAGACCACCTGCCAATCCTCTAGAGTCAGTGTTGACATAATCACATTGTCTCCAACACCTTGCGAATATAGTTTCAGCTTTAGTGCCAATGCAGTTGGTTTCTTGCAAAAATAAAATGTCTGGATTCTCCTCCATGATACGATTTCAAAGGAGTCTCTATTTTCTCCTTCCATTAAGGCCCTGGATATTCCAGGAGATAATTTTCATGAGGAAGAGGGAGGGGGGATGGGAAAGAAGCTCTAGATGAGCAGCTAGATCTGACCCGAATTCACCATATAGCTGCCCACTTCTTGAATTAACTGTTGGGTGTATTTTCTGCCTCGCTTTTTCTCATCCTTTGACATTTTGTGAGGTTCTTTGAGAGGATCAGTGTGGATGCCTAGCCCCACTCCCGATCTGGAGGTAGCACCGACAATGGAATTAAGGTAAACTTTGTGAACTTTCCAAAGTTGTTCCGAAGGGAGGGATAGTAGTTCTTGCTCATGATAAGCTTCCTATAGACTCATTGGATCAATCTCAACTAGTTCCTTCTCATCCAATTCGATCTCCATATCTCCTCCATCTTCTGTGACATGGTCCTCTCCCAAGGGATCTGTAGTAGGGGTTGGGATAATTTGCTCTGGTATTGGCTTGGGGATTACTTTGGCCTTTTCTTTCATATTTCCATTACTAGTATGCAGAGATACCCCTTCCAATTCGTGAGATTTCAGGATCTGGTTCAGGATCTCAAAAGAGTTGCTAGTAGACGAAGCCTTGGATGGTGCAGGGGTTGGTTTCTTCTGGTTTTGCCTTTGTTTTCCTTAAAGCCGGGTGAAGCAATCTTTAGGTTTTTTAGTGGGAGCATCCTCGGATTTCGGAGGGGCATTGAGCGGGAAGTTCCTAAATAAGTGACCATGCTCGTGACATTTCCTGCATCTGAAGGGGATATGCTCATAATCTATGGTCTGGATCCATTCCTCATCTTGGTATTCTAAGCATATAGAACCTGGTAGGGGTTTGGATATGTTCATATAAACACAGAGCCGAGTATAGGAGGTGTAGTGACATCGGCGTGTCGCTTCAACAGTTTTAACATAGATCCCCAGAGTATTTCCTATCCCATCGAGGATTTTTCCAAGCCAGAATTCCTGTGGGATCGAGTAAAGTTTGTTCCATACAAGAGGATGGGTGAAATCTTCTTTTCTGGGTTGAAGTGTTTCGTCCAGTACCTCAGATAGAGCTCGTCCGAGTTAAAGAAATAAGGGTTGTTCTCAAAGAGAGCTCGACCGAGTTAAAGAAATAAGGGTTGTTCTCAAAGATGTGTTCTTTGTCTTTCAAATTGTGGAAGATCGTTGTGAAGAAACCCTTAGACCCTAGTTGTAGATCGAAATGGCCTTTGGGTTTCCACCAAGTTTTGATCCATTTGATCATATCCCTTTCTGAGGGCCACAACCCCAATTTTTTTCCAATAAGTGCATGATCTCTCATGTATCAAGTATGCTCTCCTACTCTTTTTGAACTGACTACATACCTTGGTGTTGCTGAAGCTTGAGGAATGCATTTACCTGGTTCCCATGCTCGAGCCACCTTTGGATGGGAAGATTCATGTTCGATCTCCATTGCTTTTCCTTTACTCGATTCTGCATAATAGGCATGGCTCCGAGACGGCGGCGGCGGTTCGAAAGGAGGCCACGATCCACTTACCCCTACTGCTTCACTAGAAACTACATTTCGATATGAGGGGGCTCGCGCCCCCTCACCTTTAGACATCATAGCGCTAGCCAGTCCCGCCCATAGGAGGTGATGGCTGTGCTAGCATGGAGGAGATCCGTAGTTTGCAGAAACACTAGTTTGCAAATTGCATCAAACCCTAGCAGAGCGTTTTCTTTAGCACCATAGAGAAAATTAATACGATGTTATTTACTTGTTACTAAACACTGTTCAGTGCTATTACAACAGAGTTAATATGGAAATAATTATTGTGATTACTTAAGTAGTATATTTATGCAGTCATATTCATACTAGAGTAGCAGATCTAGGCATGTGATTACAGTGATAGACAACCTGGTTTTAACAACCATCCTCCAACGAGTCTAAAGTGCATGGGGATGGAACTTGCAACATGCATCTGATGCCATTGCCCACTTTGTCGTTAAACTGCATGTTTGTGTCCAGGTATGTATACATAAAATTAAATTTGTAAATTAAAATTTGTCTGGGCAGTACACAACTTAAATACATATCAGTAAATCAATATCACTTATCAGCAACTTGACAATCTTGTGGATGCTATGGATTGTTTTGTTGACGCACATGTCTACAACATTTCTCTCAAGTGGATTTCCAGAAGTTGTTATTTTAGGATGCCTTGATATAGAATGATAGTAACAACTTTCTAGAATACTAAAACCCTTTATTTCTACTTCTTTTATGTGCACATTCCCTGACAAATCCTCAGTTAATTTGCATTTCAACTTGGCAGGGTCTATGCAATTCCATTGTTCTAATTATTTTGGGGCCTTTCTCCATATGAATTTTAAATAAAACTTCCAAATATACTGGTGTGTACATTGATAGTTGATGCTTTTCTGTTTTTGTTCATACCATAGTTGCTTTAGTTATTTTAGTGTTATAAATAAACAAATCACATCAGTAAAATGTGATCTATGTAAATCTAAAATATAAAGTGATGCTTTTACAATGATCTTTTATATGCGTACAATTAAATCAGGCTAATAGCAGCTAGACTTTGATGATGGAATTAAATGAGATAATCCTCACTCGCCAAAAGCCGTCTTTAAAAGTACTTTCTAAAACTCATTTTAAAGATTTGCTGCGCAATTCAGCAACTTCAGGAAAATAACAACCTTTGATTTCTAACCATTTTCATTTTCTTCAATGCTTAGAAAGTGCTTTTTCTGTTACAGTAAACTCCTCACACTCATATCATAACAGCTGGATAGGAACAAGACACAGGTATGTTTTAGATATAGAATTTAGATGTTTTTCTCTCATGTTTGACATTCTCTTTTGCTTCTAGGTTTTCTTTATTGACCTAAAATAAGCTGAAACTAGTAGAAAACCAAACTTCTTTACAGGATTCTTGCTTGTTTAGAATAATGACAAACTAATAACATGAGTTAACATGCTTATTGTATTCCGCATTCTTATTCCACAGCATTTTTCCAATTCTAGCGCATTCTTTGCAGGGTAAAGTAAAGAGGATAATTTTCAGTGAATAAATGAGGAAAACCACCATGCATCCATTATTATTGATCTTGCCAAACACGAACTGGTTCCCTTCCTTTGGTATGCATACTAATTTGAAACTTGAACTTCACTAAATATGAGAAGTAATATCACGAGTTGACTTCCCAGTTTTCCATGAATGCTATCTTATTTGCAGTTGTAATTTTGGGTTGAAAATAACACCCAAAACAACAATAATGCACACCAGATACACTTTTAATAATTTGGATGACAACTATAATGATAACATTGCAACTCAATGCCAGATTGAGTTGCGTGAGAAATGCACTAATCATATGGAAATGCTTTCCTTTATAAGAGATGAAATTTGAATACCAATAGAATTTTTTGCAATGAATACGACTTCTCAGGTCGTTTCCATTATAATTGTTTTTGGCTAATATTGGTACACAGACAGATCAATTCTAAAAAATACAACAAATGGCAGAAAGAGACACAAACATGATTGAGGAATTGATAATTTAATTATCAATCCATGATAAACCGACAGAACAGCAATGCCAGTAGCATCAACATCAAATGTTGAACATTACAATCCACTTCCTTAAAACACTCAATTCTTCAAATCAATTAAACTCCTATATCAGCACCATCCAAACCACAATATAACATAGGCATTCTCACCTTATAATAGTGGACATCTGATGAAGTTTTGGCTAAATATATTATCTTTGAAGCTGAACGATGCACATCTGTGATATTACTTCTCTATGCTTCAGTGGTGGCAAATCCCATGGGTATCTTCAAATACAGAATTAACTTACTTCATTATGAAGCTACCCATTCCGTAGTCTCAATATTGATTGTAATCTTTATGGTATTCTCAGTGAAAAGTCTTGTACAACATGTGCCAGCTTGGAACTTTCCTCAACTGTCGATGGCGGTGATTTGTACGGATGACATTTCTCCAAATATGGAATCCTATAACCAATTTGATATAGAATTAACTATTAGTAAATCATCTCATCAAATCTGTAGTTGAGTTATGAGGACACATTTAGTTTGTCTGTTTCTGTAGGATGATCTTTTGAAATCCCATTTGAATCATTCTCTGCCAATGGGGATTTTGGATGCTCATTGAAATATATCTCTCGTTTAGTTCCTGAGCTATATGATTTTGGGGACAACAATGCCTCTAAATCAAGGCTTCCCATCACCTGAAAACAGAGAGAAACGAAGCTTAATACTTTATAGAAGTGGTACTAAGACTTATATGTCCGCATTACTTACTAAATGATACACAAAGCATCGAATACCTTGTTTCTATCACGCCATCCAAGGGTGAAAGTCCGTGAAAGTAAACTATGCCTTCGTGTAGATGGCTCTTGTGGGATCTCCTGATTTGTGTTCCAAACTGAAGAATCATTTCTGCAAAAGTCATTGGAGAAAATCATTGCATTAATAAAATCAGATACTTGGTGTAGATTTTATTGACATTCTGACGATCTCTATGGGTCAAAAACAAGTTCCAAGGAAAGATTTACCCAAAATATTAAGTCTTTACCACCCTTAACTCTCACACAATCATACTAAAAGGTCACAGCTGAGTTCTGAATGAATATTGACCTATGTCCATTGATATGGCTATGAGCTAAGGACATAAACAGAATTATGAGTTGAATAGTTTCAACATCCTGAAGGAATTTTACAAATACTAATCTGCACCCCTTCAAAACTTGAGGGGATTTGTAGGGTCGGCTAAGGGTCAGCAAGAAAGTGAAAGACTAAAAAAAACACTCAGTAGGTAGAACATCAATAGAGGCAGAGAGTGACAATATGTGAAGGATCTCAGTGGGTGGTGCAAATCTATGATTAATGTTATTGACCAGATAAACTAAATAATTGCTGTGCTCATGATGACATCTGGGGTTTGAGTTTCGCATCTATAAAAACATTTAGATTGAATGGTGTAAGCGAAGTGGTCAAAAGCACTTTATTATCTATGTCAGCAGGTTTCTGGTGCCTTTTTGTGACATATATCAATGGAATGCATGATATTACTTTGGACGACTGTAAAGAGAATGCCAGGCAACACACATCGATCTCTCGTGGATAGCAGGTTAACATGCCACAGAATGACTTTCAAGGGACAAGAAACATTATATTGGACAAGAGAATATACTGTTGGGCACCAATATTGTTGGGTTTTACTCAAATCACCTTCACAGACCTTCTACTGATGATTCTCATAGAAACAAAAAATTAATTTCTTGAATAACTCTCATTTCTGAAATAACTCTCAATATGGAAGCATTTCTTATTCTTAGATTAATTAAAAATAATACATTCAAAAGAAGATCGTGCATCATGCATTTAATAGATACTGTCAATAGTGTTAATTAATTATGGACAAAAAACATTCATCATGCAAGAACAAAAGATTGATCGTCCAAAAACTCATGATTCTATTTGAGGCAAGAATGTTACGTGCTTACAATGCTTTTTTCAATGTTGTATATAAGCTATCTTTCACAATGAGAGAAGGTATAGTAAGTAGGGTGAAGAGAAAAGGCCCTAAAGATAGGAAAAGCAGATACCACAATTATATCAAAATTAACATGAGCCTTTTTCCTAAGTGCCGCACACTAAAATGGAAATGCGTTTTCACAACTCATAACATAGAAACCGCTTGCACTTAACCTACTTCACAAAAATAGAGCACCCAAGCTCTAAAGCTTATCCACTCATCTAGGAAGGTTGACTTGCACACATTCTTGACCGTAACATGAGACTATTGAAAATAATCTAACATCAAGGCATAAACCACATGATACTTAAGACCCTAGTAGCAACATTCATATACGAATTCGGATTTGAATACGTTTCGATATGGAAAAAATACATAAGTAAAAAATCCAGTACAGCTCCAATATGGAAGTATACTTCTCATATATACAAAAAAATGCATTTTGTTCCAAATTTTAGAAAAAAATCGGCTTCAAGAACACCCAATAAATCAGAAAAAATAATTCATTTCTTGAAAATTTTGTGATTAGTTTATATTTATAGATGTATTCAAGATTTTTTATAATATATTTGAGGTTTTTGCGCTGTTTGTTGTTTGGGTTTATGAGTTGACGGGGATCTGTTGAGATTTCCTTTTATTACAATTAATGCAAATTCAAAAATTTCACATCAACCTTGAGGTTCCCTAGATCTATTTCCTGCGATCTTCCGGTGCTTAGTGCTGAATCTGAAGTATAAATTACAGCAGCATATACCTTCTTTTCAACCAAATACACATGGAAGCCCAAGAAAATTAAAACCAAACAAGTGTACTTCAAGGGAACAATGTTTCCAGCCCTTAGAGCACACTTTCCAACACTAAGACAGATCTGAAAATAACTTATTACAGCATTACAGCCATAAATCTGCCCAATTCGCTTCTATGTGTTTGTCAAATCTGCTCAATGTTATGTCAAATCAGCATGCATAACTAACACTAGAAACTACTCAATCACCATGAGAATATAAACTGAAAATCAGATTTGCAAGTACACAAAATTTGGGCAGCAAAGCATGCTTCACACACACACACACACAGATATATATATATATATATATATATATATATATATATAAGATGAAGTTACAAATGCATACCAATGGCTTAATACAAGCTGGTACAAGCCATGCTCTCCAAACCCTAGCTAGGGAAACCATAAGAAAACCCTAGCCACCAACTCCTAGTTAGAAATCACTCCAACCAAAGCTGGTTGCTCCAACAAAGATCCACAATAAGGTAGTATACACGCTAGCACTCCCTCCTTGTTACCTACACTTGTATCACACAAGTGTACAAGAGAAAAGAAGATAGTCTCCCACTATCTTCTCTACATCCAACACTCCAAGTAGTACTAGGTTTTCCAAATACCACAAAACCCTAATCTTCTTCTCTCACAAGAACTAGAAATAAAAGTGGTCTCTTTGCTCCTCTAGGGTTTCTCCCAAACTGTAATGTCCCTTTTCGAGTAGGAGCTCCAGAGAGGAAGGCTTAGTAGTCTAAACATCCCCTTTTAGATTATAGCCAGGAAGAAACGGGGGAAAAGGGTCATTTGATGTCATTTCATTAGGGAATGTTATATTTCGAAAATGACAATAAGTGAAAACTGGGAAAAAGCCAAATATAGAGGTCGCTTAAGTGAAAGAGGCTAAATATAGAGGTCAACGAAGAATTAGGGTTTGAAAGAGTATATGATGGAGAAAAGCGACCTAATTGATTTATTGCGGATTATGATTTGAGAATTGGGCTCTGAGGAGAAAACACACAGGTTTAGGCGAATCGGTGGAGGATTGTGGATTCCAGGAGGAAGACACCAGTTGGTTGATTTCGGTGTTGAGAGACACCCTAGTCACCGGAAGGATCATACCGATTCTTCATCGGGATTCAACAACAGTTTTACAGATCCAGTCAGCCAAGGCGCACTTCAACAGGGTGAGGGCGTGAGGGTTGAGAGACTCAAAGGTTTAGCCTGTCTTGACCAGGGAGAATCCAAAGATTTCGTTCCAACCCATTTGAGGTGAAGGCAGGGTGCTTCTTTTGAGATAATTCTAGAGATATTCCGTTGGAGGAATCATCTAGGGCGCATTATACATCCCTTAAGGGAACAACACTTGTGGCAGCTTAGTTGGGGCTCCAGAGAGATCACCGGACCAGATCCGGGAAATCCCTCCGAACCTAGTTTAGAGGAGACCAGGGCGCATAGTTTGAGACAGTGAAGGCCAATTTATGACGGTGGAATCACTAGGGTGTAGCAATAGAGCCTAGGTGGTGTGCAACCCCCCAGGGGAGCCCATCCGGGGTTTGTACAGATATTCAGGCCGGTAGTCAGTGAGAGGGTGTTTGAGGTCAGGGCGATCCAGTTGAGACAGTTTTTAGGGTTATCATAGGAGTTTAGCCACCAGGGCTAACATTCCAGTCTTTGAAGCAGTTTTTGTGTGGGTTATCGGATGCATGCAGCAGTTTCGGGGTTGCATGCAACAGTTCTTCCTTCTCATCCATTGATCCAACGATCATCTTCTTTCCAGGTATTTTGATTTAGTATTTCGTTTGTATTCCAGCTAATATCTCTCTAGTCTTGATCTAGCTGAGAGATTCCATTTATTTTCTCACATGCAATATTGTACTTTCCATTATTATTCTTAATAGAAGTTGTGGCAGTTGTTTCTTGATCCAAATCTATTGCATGTATGTTACACACTGGTAAACACAAGAAAACACATTCAAAATCCGACCTAAAAATCAATCAGAAACCCTTAATCGCATCTAGAATCCCAAAGAGTATCAGTTTTGGCAGCAGATAATCAGCAGTTGAGGTTAATCTGCAGATCTGTGGATCTAGGGATATTACACAAACCCTATCTTCCCTTGTTCTCTAAGGGAAAACCCTAACCCTAGTCTTCTTCTTGAATCATTTCAAGAACCCTAGCGCTCAAGACAAATAGAGCAAAGTACAATAAAGAAGAATACAAGTGAAAGAGACAATCTTGCTTTAGCTCTCACATCTTTAATAAAGTATGTGATCACTATGATGAATGAAAAGACTCCTCCATTTATTAATATGAAAGGTGAGGGAGGCCAACAATAACAAAGTGGATAATGTCTACAACAAACAACCTAACTAATCACTAGATAGGTCCACATGTGAAGTGCTCCAACTCTAAGTGACACATGTCAAGCTCCAAGGTATGCACGTCGAACAAGCAAGTGTCCCAAAGTGAGTGTTCCATGAGAAATTTCCAATGCTCCTCCTCCAAAGGTCTGCAATGCTCCAACGCTCCCTCCTAAGCCATGTATATCTCTAGGTCCACTACACCTACATGAACACTCCTCAACCCAAGCATCCTCAAGCCAAGCACAAGCCTCCATGCAAACAACCAAGTTCCCCCGTGCTACCTAGGGCTCAATGCCCTCCTCCTTGATGCTCAATGCTCCTACTCCAAATGGGTTTCCCTCCTAAGCAAACAATTAAGTCCCCCATGTGCACGCCTCATGAAGAATGTCACCAAGCCACATAGGTCTCCAACCTCCTAAGGAAGTGCACCATGTAAGTATCAAGTCAAGGTACAACATCCATAAGGAAGCTATCTCTAATGTGTATGTATGTTAAGGTACAACCAAGGGTAGTTAATACACTGTTGCGCCTCTTTTGCCACCTAGATGAGCAAAACAGAGGTGCTTGCAAGCTTAGTTGGGTTTACTAAGCAGGACAGCTGTAAGGAAAAGGGTTAGAGAAAGAAATATAAAGAACAACTAAGAATTAAACTAAGAAATAAAATAACAACTAAATTAATGAGCATAGGGACATAAGAACAAAAGAAACAATAAGACCCATGTCACCAATGGCAAGGTTTATATCAGTGAAAGAAAACACCAAGAAGAAAGAGGACTATGAGTCCCTTCTTCCTACAAGGGAGGGCTCTTGGACCCCCACAAATAAGCTTTTCTTACAACTTTGAATGAAAATGGTGAAATAATTCTTTGCTAATCCACTCAAGGGGTGAGATGGATTGCCCAATGTAATGGTGCTAGTATACTCTTGATGAGAATAGAGGATTCCTCAAAAGAATAGTAGCAGCATAACTTTGCTATTGAATTGCTTAAAAAATGAAGTGCACCCATGGCCTTTTTATAGCACCTCTTTGAGGTATTGTGCAACCAGCTTGTAGTGTGGAAAGAGGCTAATTAGGGCATTTTTAGGTCTTTGACCAGCCACCTAGTCGGATCCAGTCCAGATTTGAGTGTCAAATCAACTTGGAAGCTGAACCAGAAGTGGGTGGGAGGCCGACCACTCTCATAAATGCGTCGTTCTCAGATGTGCGCGGCTTTTAGCGACCACAGTCGCGCATCGGGCGCATGTGCACTTTTCCTGCGTTTATGTTTTGCGCATGTGCGTGCGCGCCCTGTGTAGTCATAGCGCACTTTAATTTTGTCACTGGTTGTATAGTTTTTGACCCTTTGGAAATGCTTTTGTGGTAATTTTGGTCCATGGGTGACCTCATAATTGTTTGACGATGCTGGATTCTTGTAACCATTTGCGGACGAAATTTCAGTGATAACAGATGCCCCCTGATGGATGAGGTTAGGAGCATACGTATAGCCGAAATTCATCAATGTTTCTTCTACTGAGAGTGTCGTTGTAAGAGAGTGCGATAGTGGGATTGTCAAGAGTTACCCGTTGGAGGTAGAAGGGAACCTGTAGAACCCAACCTTCCATAAGGTGTGTAAAAATAAACTGTGTACAAACGAGGCGGGCATGCCCCATGCTCGTGTCATGTAACGCAAAAAGGAATGATGTGTTGATGTAGCCAACTGCAGCGCCCTCGGGGGCGGTCGTGATAAAGGCATAAGACAATTCTACGGAGGAACATACTCTGAACAGTAGGCAGTGACATCTGTAAGAAATATCACGGATTCTGTAGGCATTGATAGCCCGACCAAATTCAGAGGTCTTCGGCAAATATAAGAAATAACTGCAATAGTCGCAAAGTAAGACCCACCGTAACATGAGAAAGTGTTGAAGTCGAATGTTACGGGGGTCAACGACAGCAGGGAGCAATTGTGGTTCTCCCTGTGTCGTCTGAGACCTCTCATTGGAAAGGTAATGAGAGTCAAGATACTGTCGCCCTTCTAGAAACTGTGCTGATGTCGATAAAAAGGGGGACGCGACTCAAAGAGCTTTGTGAAATCTACTAGGTGAGGTTAGGAACTGGAAGAGGTACATGGACGAAGTCAAGATGTAGGAAGACTCAAGACTGCCCTTGGTTGGGGGTATATGTGAAGTATAAGTGGTTGCAACCGTTCAACTAGGTTGAGTGTCATGGGGACAACAAGACGTGGGATAAGGTGTGCCAGAGGCAGGACAAAGTGAACAAACTCAGAGGGCAGAGGTAAGTGGCTTGTGGGATACTCGGAGTAGACTGACGATGTCAACCAGGGTAGATGATAAGGAGTGCCCCAACCAAGGGCGACATGGATTGCGTTTGCCAAAAGGGGAAGAAGGTCGCCAAAGGGGACGACAAAAATATATGTATATGTTGGAAACAAAGGCTTTTTACAAAATAAATAAAGAATAATTTGGGATGAGTGTACAAATACAGAAACGGGTACCCTAATGTAATATGGTTGGGCCGGTTAGGGCGCAATTTGCTTGGAGAACTAGTGGAGGGTGGGAGCCCCATGGGTGGGTTTCTGTATGAGGTAGGTGAAATGGAGGAAAATTTGCAGAGGGGCAAATTGATTTGTGGATGAAATGGAGGGTTCATGATACTGCGGAGGTGCAGTCAAAATAGAACCTTGAAGAGATAACCTGGGAGTCCAGTGGGAAAGCTAGCAAAATGAGGAGTATGTGGCTGATTCGCGACATGATGTAAGACTATCGGGACTCCCATCCCTAAAGGGTTGAAAAACAGCATGAGTGTCAAAGTGCAAAAGGGTGTTATGAATGGGACAACTCATGTGGGGGAGAGTGCTACTGGGTGATAGTACCTAAGATGCAAATGGAGGTTTTGGTACTGCAGAGTCGGAGAGGGGGATCTTAGAGGCAAATGTCAGAGGGTGTGACTGGAGATGCAATTGAGATTCAGAGGGAATGATTACATGCCAGTGCACATACCTGAAGGGGTTGCGTTGATGTATGATGACCAAGTACCTGCACACATGAAAACCAAATACCCGACGTGAACAATATCTGAAGAGAATCGAACATACAAGCATTTATTTGATAATTTTGAACATGAGCATGCGTACCTGGATGGGGTATGAAAAAATGGCGCCTCGGGGGCTAAGGATAAAAAGTGGCCTGGGGACTGTCTTGATGTAGATGACGGGATGCTGATCCCGTGGATGAAGAAGGATCGAAGAACGAACACCCAGAGCTCCCGGAATGGTGATTGGAAGTTTGGCGGAAAGGCCTATATATAGCTGTAGGGCCCACATTGCCACCTCATTTGTACTTGTTGCCAGAGTGACTGGACGAGAGGTATTCAGAGGAGATTTGGAGATTCTGGGAGAACGAGGCAGTCGATTCAGGACCCTTGAGCTTCAGGTTAGTAGTCTTATCGTCCTGCATAGAAGTAGGTTTTCCATTTATGGGCAGGGTTTGTACGGAGGGTCGTACAGGGGATTTTATGGGTGTGGGCCCCCAAGTGCGCGGGCGATCCGAAAATATCCATGCACGAGTGCGCGCCTGTTATCCGGATAGTCGCGCATGGGTGCACTCGTAGGGGGGACAAAGGCGCGCATGATATGCGCGCCTGTTTGCTACACAGCCGCGCATGGGTGCTCGGCTGTGTAGTGGACAGGCGCGCTTTGATGCGCGCCTGTGTTCGTGACAGGGGTGCATGGAGGCGCCCCTGTAGGATGGGCAGGTGCGCACGTAGGCGCCCTTGTAGGGTGGGCAGGTGCGCACGTATGCGCGCCTGTGGGATGGACAGGCGCGCATATGTGCGCACCTGTGGGGTGAACAGGTGCGCATATGTGCGCGCCTGTGGGGTGAACAGCCGCGCCTTGGGGGCAAGGCTGACGGGTGAAAAACTCATCTTTTTTAATGTTTTTTATGGTCAATATTGCTGACCTAGGACTGTATTATGTGGTTGCAGGCGATCATTTTGCACGATGTCGGTCGGCTGGCGAGAGCGGGATTGGTCCCAGCTAAGGGATGCTGTGGCTATTGAGGAGCCGAGGGTACGTGCCACTTTGGCAGCCTGTGGGCTGCTGAAGTTCTTCGAGTGCCCGTTGATATGGGCGCAAGAGTATCCCCTGCAGTTTCTTATCCGGATGTGGAGTCCGGACCTGCATTGCTTTATGGTGTGGGGAGAGAAGATCACCTTCACTGCGGTGGAGGACATATACTTTTTGACTGGGCTCCCTTTTCAGGGAATGCCCCTATCAGCGGAGCCGGTGTTACCTGCGGACGTGTCGTTAGTGACCTTGGGCCGGAGGTATTGTTCGAGGGAGAATTACATGTCGGGCTCCGTCGTGAGCATCGGGGCGATGGATGCTCTAGCGCATCGCTGTGTAGCAGCGATGATTGTGAGGGTGTATGGGTCCCTCGCGACTCAGCGGATCAGTGGTGGTCAGCTGATGGTTATGGGGAGGGCACTGGCTGAGGAGCACTTTGCCTGGGGGTTGACGCTGCATGCCAGGATGGTAGTGTTAATGTTTATGCCATTATTATAGTTCTTTGCATTTCAATAGATAAGAGCATCATAAGAACAAGATCACTGAGAAATACACATTCACAAGAGACACAACATTTATCCTGGGAAACCCTCTAGGGGAAGAAAACCCAGCATAAACTTCCTTATCATAAATTGCCAATACAATGTTCAAGAGATAACTCAAAGCAATATAGATAGTCCTCTCCAAAAGATGCGCCACTCTTCTCCCTCTTTCCAACTGGTAATTGCAGCTTGCCTCATAAGAGAATGAGCAAGTAAGTTGTGTGATAAAGTGAGGCGCTAGCCTCCCTATATATACAAGACTGGCATGTGTGAAAGGTCTTCACTGGCAGGGCCGACCTCTCACTCTGCCTATTACAATTGTCCAATGACCAATCCGCAAAAGGGGATTTGGTCCTAATACAATTACCGACATGATTAATCCACAATGGGGATTAATCCTATGAATAAAATAACAATAATAATAAGAATACTCTTCGCAGTTACATT
>ML780971.1:954169-972356 GCA_009831015.1 Picea engelmannii
ATTGAGGAGAAGAGGCGCATCTCAGGAGAGATAGTTCAGTGTATTCCAGGAGGAAGACACCAGTTGGTTGATTTTGGTGTTGAAAGACACACCCTAGTCACCGGGAAGATCATCCAGGTCTTCCATCATTCTTCATTGATTCCACAGTGCTCCCATATTACGAGTATTATCTTTTAGTTGCTTATTTGTATTCCGGCTAAGATCCTTTTGTCTTTTGATCTAGCCGAGTGTTGTTATTTTATTCAGCCACAGTTGCTTATTTATATTCCGGCTAAGATCCTTTGTATGTTGATCTAGTCGAGTATGGCCAGTTATTCAGCCGCATTCGGCCATTTTGTAATCCACAGAGATATCATAATACAAACTTTGCAGTCCTTTGTCGCGTTTATTATTTGTATGATCATTTATATGCTGTAAACCTTTGATCCTACACACACATTAGTAGCGTTTCCTAGACTAGCCAAGTCAGGAACATTACACTTCAGTCACTAAAGGGAGTCACACTCTCCAACCTGTCACACTCTCTATGGCTGAGTGTAGTCATCTTGCAAATCTTTAGCACAGCTCAAAGAAAAAATAAAGAACAAATAAAGTAGGACCTTTCTAGTGTTCAAACGCTTCTCCCAAGTGCACTAAGGTTACACACCCAACACCCTGTAAATGGTCAACCACCTCTCCCAACTACATAACTAAACTATCCAACTTCCTCTTCGCCAAGAGAGCAATTTTAGTCAAATCAGCTTCAAAATTACATAATTTCCTTTACTACAATTAATGCAAATTTAGAAATTTCACCTCAACCTTGAGGTTCCCCAAATCTATTTCATGTGATCTTTCAGCCTTGGGGATGAATCTGAAGTATAAGTTACAGCAGCATATACTTTACTTGTTTTCAACTAAATACACAAGGCAACCCAAGAAAATAAACACCGAACAATTGTACTTCAATGGAACAATGGTTCTAGCCCCTAAGCACGCTTCCCAACACTAAAAGCAGATCTGAAAATAACTTATTACAGCTGATTCATTTCAGCCATAAATCTGCCCAATTAGCTTATATGTGTTTGTCAAGTCACTTAAAAATCCACTCAATGTTATGTCAAATCACTTAAAAATTAGATCTGCAGTACACAAAGTTTGGGCAGCAAAGCATACTTCATATATATATATATATATATATAAGATGAAGTTACAAGTACATACCAACAACTTAATACAAATTAGCACAAGTCATGCTCTCCAAACCCTAGCTAGGGAAACCATAAGAAAAACCTAACCACCAACTCCTAGCTAGGAATCACATCCAACCAAAGTTGGTTGTTCCACCAAAGCTCCATAATAAGCTAACATACACACCAACAAGTCTTTCTTGGCAGCTACACTTGTGTGAGAAAACAAGATAGTCTCCCACTATCTTTTCCACATCAAGCACTCCAAGCAATACTATGGTTTCCAAATGCCACAAAACCCTAGTATTCTTATCTCACAAGAACTACAAGTACAAGTTCTCCCTTTGCTCCTCTAAGGTTTCTCCCAAACTCTATCTTCCCTTGTCTTCTTAGGAAAAACCTCTTCTTCTTGAATCACCTCAAGAACCCTAGCTCTCAACACAAAGAGAGCAAAGTACAATAAATAAGAGTACAAATGAAAGAGACCATTTTTCTCTAGCTGTCACATCTCTAATACACGTATGTGATCACTATGATGAATGAAAAAAATCTCTCCTTTCTTTATTTATATGAGAGGTGAAAGAGACCAACAATAACAAAGTGGATAATGTGCAGAATAAGCAACCTAACTGATCACTAGATAGGTCCAAATGTGAAGCACTCCAATTTTAAGTGACACATGTGAAGCTCCAAAGTATGCACATCCAACAAGTAAGAGTCCCAAGGTGAGTGCTCCACAAGAAGCATCCAACACTCCTCCAAATGCCTCCAATGCTCCATCGCTCCCTATTAAGGCATGTTACCTCCAAGGCCACCACACCTACATGAACACTCAACCCAAGTATCCTCAATTCAAGCACGAGGATCCATGTAAGAAATCAAGTATCCTCATGTTATCTAGGGCTCAATGCCCTCCTCCTAGATGCTCAACACTCCAAATGGGTCATTCTCCCAAGCAAGAAACCAAGCCCTCCATGCATGCATCTCATGAGGAATGTCACCAAGACACATAGATCTCCAACCTCCTAAGGAATTGTGCCACATACATAGCAAGGTATAGCAATCCATGAATAAGCTAACTCCAATGTGTATGTTTGCTAAGGTACAACCAAGGGTAGTCAACACAATGTTGTCGTCCTAATACACACCTAGGTTATCGTGGAAGAAACCTTCAATCCACTTGGTGTGTCCTTGGGGGCAAGTCTCGAGTCAAGGTGTTGTCACCTGATCCTCAACTCCTCCGTCTAGGCCAACTCCTAGCAAGGCCAAGGGGGGTAGTCCCTATAAAAAATAAAACTAAGGCTTTCTAAACTAAGAAAGAAAGAACACTTTATTCTAGGAGTATATTGCTTGAAAATAAAACTAGATCTACTAACATTTATCATTCACCATCATCATAATAAAAAGTACTTGCTTTGTAAACATGCATATATAATCATCAGATAATCAAGTGAAATACCATTCCATAAGCATGCATGTATAAAAAAAAGGATACAAGATCTGCAAGATTTGAGAAATAAAGTTAGATGAAATACATAAATGTAAAGACTGCTTACATGAAAAGATAGATCAAGCATGAATGAAACTGCTCGCATAAGACAAAAGATAGATAGTATGTTTTAACCAGTGCCTTAAATGGAGCCATGGACAGTGTAGACCGAGGATTTTATTAGGGTTAATTTTGTAATTAATGAAAGTGTTTGGCCCCCTTATGTACTATTCGCCAATCTAAAACTTTAGCTACTGGGTGTGTCGCAGATCCAACAAGGCGAGTTACCAGGTGATTTGACACATGCCACCCAAGTAGGGGTTCTTAGATGAATAGTACCACTCGGAGATTTCCCCAATTATACTAACAAGGTTCAATTACTTTTATAAAAGAAATGATAGATCACACCCTGCTTTGTAATTGAGGCCACTTGTATAAACACTTCAAAGAAAGAATTGCAACACTTTAAATTTAGATATCCT
Source organism: Picea engelmannii (assembly GCA_009831015.1). NCBI lineage: Eukaryota > Viridiplantae > Streptophyta > Pinopsida > Pinales > Pinaceae > Picea > Picea engelmannii. The sequence continues at coordinate 957,310 of ML780971.1, forward strand.
GCTTTGTATTTGAAATAGAATCAACAAGATATAGCTTTGAAGATGTTGTTGCAAAACCTGAAAACAGATTAGAAAAGGTGAAAATACTTGAAAAACCAGTTAACTAAGCATGCATGAAAACTAAGAATTAATTGACATGCATAGAAATCAGAGTGTTGTAGTGTGTTTAGTATACTTGATGTTTAGATTTGAGCATGCACAACTTCAAGAAAAGAAAGCCAAACCACAACACAAATCCCCCAAAGGGGATAATGGAACTGAGCACAAAGACCCGCTTTTATTACTTGTTACAACAGAGAATTGATATTCTTTTTGAGCTTTTAACTCTTTGGAAGAAGGAGGGATCCTTATAAACTTGGATCTTTAAAAAAAAAACAAAAAGGAGAAGAAAAGGAAAACTTCAAAAAACGAAGTTAAAACCCCCCAAGGTCCCTAGAAACCTTGAAATCCACCCAAAATGAGTGGAACCTCCTCTTGGACCTGTATTTGCTGCAACAAACAGCAAGCAGATAAGATTAGAAGTGATAGAAAAAGATTTTAAACAAAAAAAAAAAAATTAATCAAAATTTTCAGAAATTTTCTAAAGCAAAACTACAAATTTTTAGGGTCTTTTGGGTAGCTTGCAAGGACTAAACTTAGGCTCTTCTAACTGTTTCTGTTTGCTGTCATAAAACAGCAAGCATAAGGCAGTTAGTTAGCTTGATTTTGAACTCAAAACAAAGCACTTAACTAACTTCAAATCCAGGCGAAAAGGAGCTAGAAAATGCCCTAGATCTACTTCAAATTGAAAAAATTCTAACAAGATCTAGAAATTTTGCATACAAAGGAAACTAATTCAAACTTTTGATTTAGAATTAAATTCTTCAACATGCAATGAAAGCAACCAAATGATTTTAAAGAGAAATGAGAGGGAGAAGAAAAATTATTTTTCTTTCAAGCATTGAGAGTTTGTGGGCGATGGGGTCCTTTGATGAAGAGTAGAGGGAGCTCAATCCTTTGAAGATCTTGGACAATGACAGTTGAAGCAACAACCTATCAATCCTCCAAACTTGAGGAACCTGCAACAATGTACTTCAACCCTGCAAATATTTGCCAAAAGGTCTTCCCTACACAAAACAAAGCTCAAACATGCATGTTAGTTTAACTGAAAACGAAGCATGCAATATAAAAGTCTACGATTTATAAGGAAGAAATAAGATGAATCAAACTAGATTTATCTTATCCTACTGTATGATAGCATACCTTCTAAGCCTTTGCCAATAGATACATAAGATTAAATAACAAGATACATATTACCTCATACAAACTATACTAGATCCAAGCATCCACACATAGCATCCACAACAATAGAGCTCCAAAGTCTTCTTTATTCAAATGCTTACAAAGTATTACAGACTTTATTCACCCAAGACTCAACTAACTAATGAGAGGGGTCGACCTTTCTTAAATAGAAATGGAGGTGGAGATCCCTAGGTAGTGCATGCGCTAGGGTTAGGGTTTTAGTGTAGGAGAGGCATGAGGATATGAGGCACTAGATTAGAGGGAGAAAGGATAGGTAGAGTGTAGTCTAAGTGTAAGCGTTGGTAGGATGAAGAGGAAGATACGTAGGGAGAAGGGAGTGTTATGTAGGGTGAGAAGGAGTGACGTGAGACAGAAGAGGAGTCATGCACGAGTGAAGGGAAGGTTATGTAGGTGAACAAGGAGTGAGTGGGAAGTGACGTGGAGGGAGGACGAGTGATTAAGGGGGAAGGGCGAGTGTATATGAGTTAATTCAGGAGTGAGGGTGAGTGATCTAGGGAGAGGGTGAGTGGAGAGTGCGTGGGTCCCTTAGTGGATGCGTGAGGTTTTAGGTGAGGTGCCACCAAGGAAAGGGAGTTGAGTTCTTTTATTTGAAACTCCTCCTAATGCCATGTCATCCAAAAGGTCGACCTCCCCTTTAGTTAACTTGTCTTAAGTGTTTAGTCAACTAGGGACACCCAAAAAGTATGTCTCAATCATGTTCCTAGTTCTCCTTATTTTTAGGAGATTTAATTAATTGCCCCTTTTCTGCATTTTTCGAGTAATATTGACATTTTTAGCGATAATAATCGTTTTTTTGCCTCGAAAGATGGGAAATAGGGGTTTACATCATGCTCTGGACTGGAAAATGACTATAAATATGGCATCTGACAATGTTTGATTTTTTACATTTATTGACTCAGAATTGATAAATTCCAATTTTGCGGGAATTTAATTAATTCACTAAAACTAAAAAAAAAAACTATCAGACTTAGCCACAATTTCCAAATAACTCAAACACTATGTTCTAGTATGAGCTTATATACATTCAGACACTAGACATTGGATTTTCTATGCCGAGACCTGCTTGTCAACACATACTTCGGCTTTGGAGCAAGTCTTTTTTCTGAGTGAAAAAACTTAGAAATTATTTAATCAATCACTAAGGCAAGCAGAAGCTCACTAAAGCAAGCAGAAAAAATAATTAACAAGTAAAAAAAAACACTCTAGAGTACGTGCCCACTCCCAGATCAAGGGTGGCCAATAGCCTTTTACAATATCTCATACTTAGGACATTTATTACAATAGTGGAAATGCGGAAAAAGGGGGCCCTTTTAAGGCCTGCTGAATCACTGAAATCTACATATATGAGCACTGATTGCTCATTCTCTGGCAGCTCTTCAGGAAATCCAGCTTGTGCAAACTGGTGGATAACACACACCATGCACTCCACATCACATACACTACTCCCAAGTATGGTGTAAACACTTTTGTTGTAACCCCAAAAGATAATAGGATAAAATACATAAGGTATGATATCAAAGACAATCATCCATGAGGGTTCAAACAGAGATAGTTTGAACCCTAACTATCCATGAAAAGAACTCTCTTGGAACCCTAATCATCCATATCAAAAGGGTTCAAATCGTATGAAAAGGCATAGTTAGGCTGTTATAAACATGCTCTAACTAACCACTTGGATCTACTTCAATATGTTGAAAATTAAAGGAGGGCCCTTCCAAAGATGCTCCTCCCAACAAGTACAACATCAACCAAGTAATAACGTGCAACCATGAACAATTAAAGGACAGTCACATGTGAAACCATAAATGAAGTAGACAAAGTAGGATTCCTTCTATATAGAGTCAACAACCAACAATACATAATTCTTCAAATCTGATTTCATAGCAAAATCAAGAGAACCATAACGTGTCACACTTAATCTTTCTCCTTAGCTAGGATGACCCTCAAAAATAGAGTGAACAATCCTAACCATAAACTTACAACAATGAACATCCTTCAATAATTCAAAGTTACATCAAGGATTAAGGAGGGTTTACAACATCTACCCTAATCTCTTCTTATGTGACAAATAAGCCCACGGGAGTGCGGTCTAGCAACAAGCAAGAAGGTGATCAAGCTTGTGTTAATGCATAGACTTGCATTCAAAACCCCTCGAGTGGGTGCAAATGAGGCCAAGTGCAAGTCTTGGGTGACTTTGATGGAACATATATGCCCCTCATAGCACGACAACATAGCCAAAGAGATTCTATAAGAAATATTTCTCAAATAAAAAGAGGTCAAAATAATATTTTTATCCATAGAATGTCGCCCAAACTAAGGTGCAACTCCCTAGGGATTTCATTATGTGATTTAGGGCCTCTTGAACCCCAATGCTCCCCTTAGAGAGCTCTCCAAATCTTAGCGCTCCTCTTCTAGAGTGAAAGATGTTCCATTTGGTCTTCGTTTAGCTTATAGGTCAAAATATTGACTTGGAACCTCCTTTACCTTTGCATAGGTCTACTTTCCAGTTGTCACCTTTCAAATTCTTTGGAGTATGCATTAATTATTTGTTAAAGGGATTGAACCATATCAACCATGCCACATGTTGCTTCCTAATGCAAAGAACTCTCCTCCAAATATGAAGAACATGCCTTGAACCAAGTGTCCTTGTCCAATGTCTCAAGGGTAGAACATGCCTCCAAATATGTGGAATACAATAAGAATAATGTGTAATGCCACATAAAAGTCACTTTCATGTGCATTAAATGAATTCTTGCACAAAACATCCCTCCTACAAGGGGGTAGACTTATGATCAAGTAGCTAAAATGTTCCACTGCGGTGGAATGCTCCTCCTCAAGTGACCTCCTTTGATTGAACAAGTGCTTCCATTGGCACATGGCCTTACCCAAGCTAGGGTATTCCTCTTCTAGCTTCTTGTTTTTCCACCTTCCATGCCTTGATGCTTCCTCCAAGGTAGGGAATTTCATTCCTCTTGACTTTGTCTTTCCACATGCCATGCTTTGAACCTCCTAAAATGTAGGGTGTTCTTACTTTTGGTTGTGTTTGAACCCTTAACTTGTCGTAAATCATGCTCTAGAGCTCTAACATGGTAGGGTGTTCCTGTTCTAGGGTTCTCTTCCTCAACTCTGCCAAGTGTGCCAAAATGGAATCCCCTAGTGCCATGTGCCTCTAGAAAGTCTACATCATCTTGTAATTGCTATTGAATTCCAAGGGTCTTCTGTTGTGCTTGATGAGAGAAGAAAGGTCCATGAAAATGCAAAATGACCTGTTTTTTTAGAGGGCAATGATTTGGCTCCATATAAGGACTACATTCCCTTGTAGGGTGCAAGAGAACTACATAATATTTGTTGTACCTACAAGGTGAATTAATGGGTTGGCCATCCATGACGGGATGGATCAAAAACATTCCATCCCTGCCACATAATACAAAATAACTTCCCATCCTTGCCACATAATACAAAATAACTTCCCATCCATGCCATATAATACGGAATGTCTTCAATCCTAATTCATTACAAAACTTGGGAATGTCTATCTAACTACTCATTCTCAAGGGACACTACAAATAAAGCTATGAGCCCAAAATGCCAAAGGGAGCATAAATGAAATCTACTGCCTACAAAGATCGAACTTATTCTTCCTACCCTACTCTACAATAAGAAGATGAAATGCTAAGTGAAATCAAAGAGCCAATGCAACCACTGTGTCATCTCATTGAAAACATGGGATCTCCTCGTGTTTGGAAACAAGACAAAACAAGGCTATGTCAAGCATTTTACAAGAAAGGGCTAGAATTCCTATCCTTGTATGGTTGAAAACTGAGTGTGAGCTCCGGAAGACAAAATAAAACACTAGGATCGTGCCAAGGTTGTCACGTGCCGCTACATGCTTGCTCTATGCAATGTTGATATTGCTAATATGATCATCATCTCTAGCATATAAATAGGGCAGCCCATCATTTACCCATAAATCACCTCCATGCAATACAAAATGCCTCTCCAAAGGCTGATGTACATGCTCCAACAGTCGTCCTCCTTTACTGGCATAAAAATAATCTGTCATATCCTCAAGCAACAAGGGTCTCGAAGGTGGCTCAAAGAAAAACCTGCAGAAATTTTGCTGCCCCTTTCCCATCTATCAAAGCTCCACATGAAGCACACCACAAAATTCCATATCTGGAAAACAAATTAGCTCATGATGGGGCTTAATGCCCTTTTCTTGAAGGCTGAAAAATGCCACAATACATAAATGATTGAGTAGGGTTCTGTCCCAAACATATTGCATCCTTGAAAATACTTCCCCTTGTTGATTTTTGGTTAATATAAAAGGTACAAGTTGAAGATATCAATGGCTGGAAAATTTCTGCATATATGGTGTCATGACAATGCTGTTTATGCTACAAGAAATCTCCCCCATCGATGAGAACACATGGATGTTGATCAATAATAGAATATGCATCACATACCTCAACATCTTTTGGCTATGCAAGGTCATGGAAAATAGGATCTGCAACGGCCTTTTCATGCTCCCTGACATGGCTCCTAATGCTGATTGGAAATGGAAACTGCAAATTCATACTTTCCTCCATCAAGCTCTGACTATCTCTATCATAAATGGAATCTCCATGAATAAACTAGCGATCCACATCCCATCTATGTCTCTCAATCTAAAAAAAGTGTCCACATCATCATCCTCTTGGCTGCCATGTTGTTTATCACATTAGCTAGCGGAACCATTTGCAAATTCTTGTTCCTCCAAGGGCTTCTCTACAAGATCTATCCTCTTCAAATCATCAAGGGATTCATCATCAAATTCAGAATTTTGAAAAGGAGCATAACTCAACAAACTCTTGTTGTTAGAATCCATGATGATGGCTACTGGAATGTCCTCATGCAAGTGTACATCGTCATCATAGGGTGTTTCTTTAAGAACTAGACGGAATGCATAGTCTTCAATAGAATCTTCTTTTTCTTCATAACCAGTATCCCCATGCTTGCAAAATTCTCTGATCAAACCTACAAGTGAATTTATTTCCTTTGGACTATGATCATAAAACCACTCCAATACTTCATCTTCCAAGGAATACACAAACATTTTCATCATGACATCCTCATGGATAACATTGAGGCTTGAAATGAATTCAATGAAATATGTAACATGTAGCATAATCGAGTCAGTATGTTGAGAGAACTTTGACATATTCTTGTTCCAATCTGGATCAAGGAACTAATTTAGATACCCTGGCATACTTGAGAAATCTAATGGATCGAACCAATCTTTCATCCATGACTCTTCTAAAAATTCCATACTTCTTTACTTCAAATCTTCAATATAACAAGCTTCACTTGAAACCTCCTGGAACAACACTTCGTTTCCTCATGGAGTCACCATATGAGAATAAGATCTTCAAAGAAATGCCCTCATCAAATCACTGTAGCCAATCTATTGAATCTTTGGAATTTGACTTTGTCCTTGGCAACGACGTCATTCTATTACCTCATATACTTGCATTCAAAGATATTCAAGTCTCTGAACAAAGTGCAACCCTAGAGGCACTTAGAGAGGTTTCCCACTGTCACCAAAGCAACTCTTCCTTGCACTTTAGGCATGTCCTTTACCGACATAAGGGGGAATCCCTAGAAAAGAATGTTTATGATATTCTTTAGAAATATAGGTATGGTGGACTACCAAGACTAGTGTCTATCCAACTAGGTGGAGTCAAAATCAAAGAACAAGAAGTTTTGAACATTATGGAGAAGACATAATTAATCTATTCATTGATGTGTCATAAATAGTCCAAAACAGATTTTCAAATTATGCAAGAATAAATGAGAACCCTTATATAGGATGCATCATCACAACCATGAAATTAGAGCAAAGAACAACATGTGACCATTGAACAAAGAAAGAACAACCACAATATGAAACCCATGATGAAGTAGACAAAGTGGGACAACCTTCTTATAAAATGAACTACCAACAATACTATAATGAACAATAATTCATTAAATGAATATCCGACATAAGAATAAAAAAGAGTTGAAATCCATATAGGACCAATAATATATAATTGATAAATAATGAATGAGTTATGAGATATATTAGATTGACACAATGCCATGTGACGGTGTATTTATAGGCATTGACTAGTCACGATGGTGAATGGTGCTTTGTCATATTTCTTCATTCTTGGAGTTAAAGACACCATGTGATATGATCTTTGAAGCACTGAGCAATATTGTTGAAACGTGAAAGGGTCAGATCACCCTAATTCATTTTTTTGCAGAACTGTGGTGATGACTTCTGTGATTTGGGGGATGATAAGATTCCACAATTGAGCTTCCTCCTGAATTACTAGGGTTGTCACTTAGTTTTTTATATTGATGTTGTCTTTGGTTAGTTCATTGGATAATATGATGATTATTATAATTAGAATGATGATAAGGCATCCTCATATCTAGTGTCTTATTTTTGAAACATTCAACATTTATTACTTCTGGATTTATTTGTTGATAACTTTTCAATATAAATGGCATTATGATATATGATATTGATTGGATTTGTATTGGTTCCTTTCTCTATGTGATGGATTTTAACCTTTGATGACTTTCTTAATTCAATTGGATCAATAATTGTTTCTTTACTTATCAATGCTTCCTTGTTGGTAAGTAGCTCTAGCTTTTCTTGTTGTGAATTCTTATCATTCTTTAACTTCTTAATTTGTGTAAGTAAGCCTTGATTATGATCCCTTAAGTGTGAAAGTTCTTCATCATTTTCTGACTTGCCGAATTTAATTTTAAGATTTTAATTTTCTAGTTTGCATCCTTGTATCTAGTGTCTTATTTTTGAAACATTCAACATTTATTACTTCTGGATTTATTTGTTGATAACTTTTCAATATAAATGTCATTATGATATATGATATTGATTGGATTTGTATTGGTTCCTTTCTCTATGTGATGGATTTTAACCTTTGATGACTTTCTTAATTCAATTGGATCGATAATTGTTTCTTTACTTATCAATGCTTCCTTGTTGGTAAGTAGCTCTAGCTTTTCTTGTTGTGAATTCTTAACATTCTTTAACTTCTTAATTTGTGTAAGTAAGCCTTGATTATGATCCCTTAAGTGTGAAAGTTCTTCATCATTTTCTGACTTGCCGAATTTATTTTTAAGATTTTAATTTTCTAGTTTCTCATATTTTAGCCTTTTGATTTGTTCAAGCAACTTTTGGTTAAGGTTTCTTAGGCGAGAATTTTCATTATATTTTTCTAATAAGTTTTTGTTGAATTTCTTCTTGAGATCTTGATTCTTCCGTTCTAATTTACAATTGCACTACATCTTATCCTTTGACTTCTTAATTTGTGAAAGTAGTTTTTTACTATAATATTTTAGGTGAGAAATTTCATCATCTTTTTCCAGTAAGTTCTTGTCAAATTTCTTCTTGAGAACTCGATTTTCCCATTTTAATTTTTTATTGAATTGTTTCTCATTTTTTAATTCCTTGATTTGTATGAGCAACTCCTGATTAAGCTTTTTTACGCAATAATTTTCTTTGTTTTTCTCTAATAAGTTCTTCTCGAGTTTCTTCTTGAGGTCTTGATTCTCCAATTGTAATTTATGGTCCTATTAGATTACGATGCCTTGTAGGATTGGCGCTTAATGCTTGAATTGCAAGTCGGAATTTGTTTTCTTTGATTTTGGTAGTTTCTTTTTGAAACCATTTGTTTTATTAACTTGCTCGTTCAATTTATATCGTAGGGTACACATTTCATAGTGAAAATTTTCTCTTATATCTTCAAGATCTTTAATTTTTTTCTCTTGAGTACATGTTCCTTCTTGTAATTGACCACTTGTTGTGTTAAACAATTGATTTTATTTATGAGGCTTATAATATATTTGAAAATTGCCCCGAGGGGTGTGTTGACCGCCTATTCAACTAGGGGGTCAATTCCATGTGCCATGAAGATATGCATCAACAGATGCTAATATGTCGAAGACAGTTTGGTTCTACTGGGCGATTTTTGCCTCCAGCACATATTTTTGTAAACAGAATTTTCTCACCCCTGCGTAGGTTAATAATGTAACAGATCTGCATGGATCATAGTTAGGTCAGTTGCCTTGGAATTTCTTCATTAGGGGAGTTCCTTTCACCGAGGGTTTTTTATCCTCGGGTTATTAATTGGGCTTTTCAGCCTTATTAATTTCCCTTGAGTTTTTCCCTCCCACCATGCAATAATTCCTCCAAAGTGGTGAAAGACGTTCTAATGGAGTTATTCTCTGGTAGCTATTGTTTAGGAATGATGTAAATGACCATGTATGACATCTTAGAAAGTTTCGCGGAATTTCGTCGAGTCTAGATAGTTTTTTTTTAATTAATTAAATTTTCCTAAGGTTGAAGGTTTAATTATTTAATTAATTAATTGTTTTTGAGCAAATATTGTAAAAACTGGGTCTTTGGGTTTTTTCTAGGGGTATTTGTGCTCAAAAGAAATGGAATGAGACCCCCTACACCCTTGGACCAAGTTTCAGCTCAGTCAGACAACTTTTGCTAGGTGTTTGTCCACCAGGAGTCTCAGTCAGTCAAAACAACAATTTTAATTGCTAAGTCATGACATAGGTAAAATGTCAATTTTGTAATTTATAAGAAAATGGATGAAAGTAATGATGGAAAAGGTGAGAGAGATTTTTCCTAACCTTTCCTAACCTTTTCCAACCCTCACATCACCCCCTCACCTAGTCATTAAGCAAAAACGTCACTTTTCCTAGAGTGGTGTGCCTCCCTTCTAGAAAGTCTCCAAAAAGTGAAAAAATAATAAAAAATTAATGGGAGACTTATTATATCCCTTGGTGTACCTCCCTAGACCCTACAACTCATCATTTAACTTGTCAAAGCCTTGCCAACTCACTCCAACTCATTTCCACTTCATCCATCCATGCCAAAACCCTAACTTACCAAAACCCTAAAAGTGACTTTTCTTTGATGTGTGACACTTGTAATTCATCCAAGAGGGGTAGCTTTGCCTTCCCAAGTATAAATATAATCCCTCCCTCACTCATTTGACACCATATCTTGAGTTAATGTTATGCTACTAGATTTTCTCCTCATCTCTCTCTCTCTTGTTCATTGTGCTTCCTTTCCATTTTGCTCTTGAGAGTGTTGGAGCAACATGTTGCTACAATACTCTCCTCTTGAGTAATAGAAAGGCTTTGGAGGATTTGAAAAAACAAAGAGTATTCGTGTTGCTTCTTGCTACTATTGAGGTGATCTTGTTCCATTTTTTTCTCTCATTCTTGCTTCAAGTTTATAGATCTAGAGTAGAAGTTTCAAGCAAAGTATTTTGTTTGGATAGATTTGTGGTAGTATTATCATAGATCTAGTGAAGTGTTTATTTGGGTACTTCAAAGTATTTTGTTTTACCATCTAGATCTACTCACATTCTATCTATTTGTGTAGCTTTTTTCACAACTTTTGTTGGTTTACCTCTAGGGTTTTATTGGGCTAGCCTCAAGGAAGAGTCTACTCTTAAAACCTACCTAAACTCCATTGCTTTTCAGATCTGATTTCTTTGCTCATTCTTTCCATATTTCAGTTTGCTAACAATCATAGATAGATCACATTAAATCTATTTTTATTGGGATACTTGTATGTGAAAAATTTCTGCATAAAAAAAAAAAAAAAAATTGACTTGTGGTGTTTTGTGTAGCATTTCCAGCAAGCAATAGCTTGCTGGTTTTTGCAGGTTCTTACCAGATATAAGGGTTATGCTGCCCACTTTCGGTCATACAACACCTCAAGAACTTCTCCATTGATTGGGTAATGAAGACTCACCCTTTCCCTTCTCTTTCTAGGATTTCTAAAGTCATTCTCTTGCTTCCAAACCCTCTTTGGCACGACAAAGGTAGGCTTGCCTCCACCTTGTGCCATTGTGAGTGATTAGTTTCTTGCTTTTCTTTTCAAGTCATTTATCTTATGGTTGCCTACACCTTGGGTGAGACATCCCCAATATCGTATGGCTAGATTAGTAATGTGTTTATGATTTGTTTATGCTCACATGGTTAAAATCTTCTAGAAATAGATCTCACATTCACATAACTAGTCTTAGCTTAAGCCCATGGAGGCATAAATTCACTTACATGCTTTAATCTTTCAACTTTCATTTCTTAGCACATTATCTTAAAGCGATAACATACATGGTTAAGAGATGATGAGTTAAAGCGGCCTTCTCTTTTATTGGCAAGTTGTTCTTGTCCTTTAAAAGCACTATTTTCTTTCATGCTTGCAAATATTCTTGGTTAAGTAAATGGTGTAGGGATAACTTTTTCTTTTCAGCAATTCATTATACATAATATATGTGTTTACATGCTTCATTCTTAAGATTTAAAACACATCTTTTGGGCTGATTAAAGTTTCGGTTTTGACACTTTTTCACTATTTTTAGGCAAGTAAAAGTCACCTAAACACTCTTAAATACATCAAAATACTTAGTCCATAGGCCTAATAACATATTAGACTTAATAGGACACCTAAATTTTTCATCTTTGCCATCTAAAACGGGGTTTGAGGAAGACAACGGAAGGTGTTAGGCTGGGGACGGTCTCACGACGCACGACGTCCTTTCCGGGAGTACTCGGATCTTTAGGGTTGACCTGTGAAGCTAGGGTAGGCCTCGTTGTCTCACTTCTTGAGCATCCAGCAGCCATTTGGTAATTGGGGGAGGAGGATTTTGGTTTGACACTTAGTTAGGGTAATAAAATCTTTAACAATCTTTAAGTAACTTTTAATCTACTAAGCTTTTGAACACCTTACTTTCATTGGTACATCTTATGGTTCAATACTTGCAAGCATAACTCTTTTTCAATCTTACATGCAGGTAACATTTCTTTTGCTTCGTGGAATAATTAACTAAGTGTCATTTTTTAGTATTGTGGAACACTTGTGCTTTAAAGCTTTCAAATCTTTTGTTAAGTATTCTTTATGGTGTGATCCCTCAAGAGATAGCACATCCCATTTGGAGGCATCATCTTGTTGGGTCTTGAGTGTTGATGTTTCCATTGAAAAGCAGTCCAACAGAGTAAGTGCTATTGGGGAATGCTTGGCTTTAATGTGTTGATGATGTTCATGCTTTGATATCCTTTAATTCCTGCACATTAAAACACATGGTTAGCTTGTTTCTTATGTAATGTTGTATCTACTGTATCATCTATTCATCTTGTATCTAATTGCGGATTTGTATCTAACATTGTTGTGAAGTGGTTGTAATCATTGTTTTATTTGTAAATCTTTTATAATCAAACTCCCTCAAACATTAGTTGACCCCTTTGCCCAACCTTAGGCACTAGTCTTAGTTGACTTAGGGAAGGGTTTGTTTGACATAAGTAAATCTTGCATCTTGCATTGTTGCCTTTGCATCATAGGTTAGTCTTCCCCCCAACCTTGTAACTAATTAAAACCAACTCCTAGAACATAACGTTAATCATATCTAGTAACTAGGGTCTACCCCCCTTGGCTTCCCTAGAAGTAAACCTAGACAGAAGAGGTTCAAACCAAAGTGACAGCGTGGGCTTTGAACCTAGGCATTGTGCCTCCAAGGACACACTAAGTGAGCAGGACTTAGCTCACGTTTGCAAGTGTGTATAAGGACGGCAACAGGGTGTAGATCAGTTGGTGATAAAGTGTACTATTAAGGCACTCCTTGCAACGTCATTGGTTCAAACTTCAAACCTCGCCTAGCCCGTGTGTCGTGCTTGGGGGGGTGCACCTGGAGGTTATAGTGGCGGTGGTTGGAATTGACCCCATGTCACATGAGTACGAGCCTGCCTAGTTGCCGATTCTGCCAGTCACAAAAAAATAATAATATATTTGAAAATTATAATTTGTTTGAAGTTGGGCTAATTCTCTTTTTAGTTCACATATTTGCATAGTTAATTATGTCTATATTACCATGATTTCTATAGAAATTCTTTAATAAATATTTTTGATATTAAATAGGTGTACAATGTAAAGGGAAACATTTCTTCAACATGAAATTGGATATTGAAACACTAAAACTATCCTTATTTTAAATTTTAAAAATACTTCTAGATTATGCTTTTTCCCTAACAATAATTAAACTTTTTTCCTTAACCTTGATTGAGAAATTAAATATCTTAGATCTTTGGATCCTCTTTTTATGAACTTCTAATTTTGAAGCTTGAAGCTTGATATTTTTATAAAAAATAATTTGAAACTCTTAAAAATGCACTTTTTATATAGTAGTTAATTCTCAATGCTTTATGAAAAACCATCAACTAAGTGACGACTTTGCCTAAACGTTCTATCTTTTGGCATTTTTCATCGGAATTCGACAACATAAATATGGGTAAAATCACAATTTTTTGTTGTTTAAATTGCATTTTTGAATGCATAAATGGATTCAGTGTCCTGAAAAATCCCTGAGGCACTCGGATTATATAGTGGTATAGCGACGGGTCTGGAACAAGAACAACCACGGATCTGGAACGACATAAGCTGTGGCTGCAAGAGGTTTAGTTGGGCTCCCGAATTTTCAGCCCTTTGTCTCCAATAGACAGACAGGTATTGTCATGTTCCTTATTCTGTGTTTTTTCTTGTCCCCTATGGCAATGACAATACATTCAACACACATAAAAAATGGCCAAGACGTAATCGTCTCGGGTGAAACAAACCATTTAGGTCAAGTGAAAATTGTCTCTTCAAGCAAAGCAGGGAAGTGGGTTTGGGTCAATGCCAAATAGTTTAGGGGTATTTTAAAATGTAGAGTTGCTCGTCTAACATGGGAGCAGACAAGGAACAAAGAAAACAAAGAAAGACAAGGTAGAGCAACAAACATAATTATCAAAGGTGTGAGAGAGTATGGAAAAAATGAATGTACTCTCGATCTTGCAAGTGAATTTTTGAAGGACAAGTTGCTTTGGCAAGGTTGAATTTTCCAAGCATGGAGGGTGGGTAAGCATAGTGGCGAGAGAGCTAGGCCCATAAAAGTCATCATGTCAAACATACGTGACAAGCAAATTCTCCTAGGAAAGAAGCAACTCTTGAGAGTCTCTCGCTTTTTTCTAGACGAAGATTTAACTATTAGACAGCAAGAGGAAAGAAGGGAAGAGATGTCAAAGGTTAGGGCAGCAAGGGATGAGGGCAAAAGGGCATGGTTGTTCAAAGGAAAAGTTGTTATTGACTTTTTCCGTCCTCATTCTAAAATAGGGCAACGAGTTGGTAGCCAAGAAGCGACAACAATTTCATTAGCAGGAAACTATGCAACAAGGCCAGTATGGACAAATAGGGGTGAAGACTCAACTTTGAGTCTTGTAGGCCAAAACAAATAGAAATCAAGTTATTCCCAGGTTTCCTTAAGATTAGTTTGTTGGAACTGCAGAGGTTATCCTTGGAGGTAGGGACCTGGGTTAGGATCTATGGCGGAAGATAGAGACATAATTTGTCTATTGGAAACACATGAGCATGAAGGGTGCAAGACACCTCTGTTTGAAGAGTATGTGAAGATGGCAGTGTGGAACAAGGCAATTGAGAATGGTAAAGGACACAACGGTATCATGGTCTGAAATATCCTTGATCCCGCTGATCAGGATATTTGCTACTGATCTAATGTTTTGTCTCGCAGATCTGATACACTGGGGGTTTTTGGATGCGTTTCAGTTGTGTGTTTGAGATATTTATGGTTATTGCATGTGCATGTTGCGTATTTATGGTTTAAACAGTATATAAAGGA
>ML780971.1:984668-1002852 GCA_009831015.1 Picea engelmannii
CAGGGCATCAGGGGTACTTCAAAACATATAGGCAGATCAGGGAGAGATTCTCATGGAAGGGTCTCAAGGATGATGTGCTGAAACACATACGAGAGTGCACGACTTGTCAGCAGAACAAGTCCAAGCAAACACACCCCGCAGGGCTATTACAGCCTCTACCCATTCCAGAGCAGAAATGGGAGAGCATTTCCATGGATTTCATTATAGGCCTTCCTAGAGTGCAAGGCAAGGACTGTCCAAATTTGCACATTTCTTCGCCATACCCACAGACTACAAGGCCATACAGGTAGCAGAGTTGTTTTTCAGGGAGGTATTCCGGTTGCACGGGTTACCCAGGTAGATAGTCAATGATAGAGATGGGTGCTTCATCAATGCATTTTGGCAGGAGCTTTTCAGGTTGACAGGCACAGAGCTAGCCACGAGTACCAGCTACCACCCACAGACCGATGGGCAGACAGAGATCGTCAACAAATGCGTGGAGGGGTATCTAAGGAACTATGTGGGGGGGCAGCAGCGCACTTGGGTGAGATGGTTACATATGGGTGAGTATTGCTACAACACAACTTACCATATGTCTATCAAGATGTCACCGTTCAGGGCATTTTATGGATATGATGCACCCTCCTTTATGGAGACTGTGTTTGGGGACAGCAGGGTCCCGGGGGCCAAGGACTGGGTGGAGGAGAGTCAGAGGATTCTTCAATCAGTAAGGGAGAACTTGCAGTCAGCTCGGAACCAGCAGAAGATATATGCAGATCGGCACAGAGTTGAGCGTAGTTTTGAGGTAGGGGATTTGGCTTTTCTGCGATTACAGCCATACAGACAGTCCTCCTTGAAGAGGAGCGGAGCAGAGAAGCTGAAGCCGAAGTTCTACGGGCCATACAGAGTCATCAGGAGGATAGGCGAGGTGGCATACGAGCTAGAGCTACCGGAAGGTAGAAAGATTCATAACGTCTTTCACGTCTCTTGCCTTAAAAAGGCTGTCGGACAACAGGTTAGCATTTCAGAGGAGTTGCCACCCTTGGATGAGGAGGGTCAGTTGGAGCTAGTACCAGAGGAGGTACTAGAGCAGAGCGAGCGCAGATTGAAGAGCAGGATCATCAGGGAGTGCTTGGTTAGATGGAGGGGTCTTCCAGTGGAGGATGCCACATGGGAGGGAGAGCATATCTTACAACACCCAGGATTGATGTTGCTTGAGGACAAGCAATCTCGAGAAGGGAGGACTATAATGTCCCGTTCCCAAGAGTAGGGCAGCAGGGAGTGACTTAGTTGTCTATGTGTTCCCGTAGACTATAGTCAAGCACAAACAGGGAACAAGATGGAGAAATAAGGAGGACTTGATGGCTAAACGATGAATTAAGCCAAAATACTTAGGAAAAGTCACTTAAGCCTAAGTCAACGAAGAATTAGAATGAAAAGGTGCTAAAGGGGGACTTAATGAATTAATTATTCACCTTAGGAGGAAAAGTGTCTAGCTTGAGGTCAATGGTGAATTAGATTGGGAATGGTATAAAGGGAGGAATTTGACCTAATTCCTCATTATGCATTGTTATGATTTGATGTTGAGAGTTCCCAGAGGAGGAAGAGAGTCGACCTTGCTGTTTTGTGGATTTCTGGAGGAAACCACCACCATTGATTGGTTTCATTGTTGAGAGACACACCCTAGCCCATCGGAGATACCATTCAGGTATTTCACGGAGCTATTCAGGAGTATCTAGTATAGTGTGCACAGCTCAGCCAGTGAGAGCGCAAGTTAGATTGAGGGTTTGTGGAGTTGCACGAGGTCTGAGCTCAGATTGCAGTTTCCTTCCGACCCAGTGGAGATCAAGCCAGAGCGCTTCTATTGAGCCATTTATCATCATATTCTGACGGTGGAATCTTGCAGAGCACATCATCCAGCCATTTAGGGCGCAGCTCTTCCGACAGTATATTCAGGGTTGCAGACGGAGCATCAGGACAGATCTAGGGAAACCCTTCCGACCCAGTTCCGCATTTGGCGAGACAATCGTTTTGATCCCTATAGCAGTTGATTCCGTCGGTGTAATCATTTGGGGCGCATCCAGTGTCCTAAGAGGTGCGCAAACCCCCCAGGGGTCCAGATCCAGTACCTCACAGGGCGGATCTGATATCTGACACTCATCCATTCCAGTCTAGAGGCCAGGGTCCTTCTATTGGAGTAGTTTCCGGCGCATTCCGACGGCCTATCCTTCCGGACGAGTTTTCCAGCTTGTAGTGGTTACCGTATTTCTCCGGAGTCGCATATTTCTGCCATCTATCCATGCATGCATCAGATCTGCATCCATCTTCTGATCACGGGTATTTTTATGCTATTTGAATGTATTCCAGTGACGACCCATGAGATCTAGCTAACGATTATACTCTATATTTCCAGTGTGTTATTGTATTTCTATGCTTGAGTCGCATAATATATGTTATTGGGCAGTTGATGTTCTTTACTTCCGCATGCATCCTTTATATATTGTTTAAACCATAAATACGCAACATGCACATGCAATAAC
Organism: Picea engelmannii; assembly: GCA_009831015.1. Taxonomy (NCBI): domain Eukaryota; kingdom Viridiplantae; phylum Streptophyta; class Pinopsida; order Pinales; family Pinaceae; genus Picea; species Picea engelmannii. The sequence continues at coordinate 987,188 of ML780971.1, forward strand.
CAACATGCACCTGAAATAACCAACATGCACATGCAATGACCATAAAGATCTCAAACACACAACTGAAATGCATCCAGAAACCCCCAATGTATCAGATCTGCAAGACAAAACATTGGATCAGTAGCAAATATCTTGATCTGCGGGATCAGGGATATTTCATCAAGGTAGTCTAGCTTTCTTTTATTAATTTTCTACGACCTATCTTGTAAAGTAGGGATGCAACAATTTTCAGATAAGAAAGAATACTACTCTATAAATGACTCTAGGCATATGATTGCGAATAAATTTTCTCTTCTACGCTTCTCCAACGTCACCCTGGTTAAATGCCTACAAATACAATTTTTCTTTATTATTCAAACAAATTTATGTGCAGGTCAATCTTGATAAAGGGCCCAAATGTTATGAGCCTATTGTGCTATATTAAATCTGTATATATGATCCACTAATGGTTTTCTATCGAAATAGATGCAAAGATAGCGTGTTGTTCTTTTATGTCAGGTAAAATTATGCAAACAACCACAAAAGTAATTTTATTGTACAGTTTAGTTAAGTAACAATGACAGCAACTTTGTTCTTTTACATCAGGTAAAATTACGCAAACAACCACAAAAGTAATTTTATTGTACAGTTTAGTTAAGTAACAATGACAGCAACTTCTAGGGTCTGTCACTCTTACATTGAAATTTCACTCTTCACATGAGAAAACACAAAAACATGGTGAAACGTACTCAAATATAAGCTAATTAACTCAATGTACTATGAATTGTCAATAATATTCTTTAACATTCATATTCTTTATGTCAGAAAAAATATGCAAAAGACATGCAACAAAAACAATACAGATGCCTATTTTACCTTTGAGATGAAGCTCGTAGCAATGCTATTTTGGACAATTCTTCTCGTACAGATCGAGAATCAGGGACCTTTTTTGATGTAGGTTGGCTAGACTCACACAGCAAGGTAGCTTCTAACATGCTTTCTGCCATGACAGCCCTCTTTTCCATTGCAGAAAGTGAATTTATTGCTTCTTCATACTTCTTCTACAAACAGACGTATAAAAAATTAAATGTATAAACTTATAAAGTAGGGAAAACGTGTTTCCATTAGAAATTGTAATTTAGTATAAATTATAAGATCATCTCAAAAGCATGCTAACTATGAACCGACAATGATATACAAGAATATTGCCTTGAGAAAATACCATATCAAATCTAACAAAAAAGGAACAGGGATATCAAGGAAACAAAAATGCAATCACATAGGGTGAAGCACTTTGAAGTCATTCATTCACATAGATCAAAGATAGTGACACCAATATTTACATAGTGAAAAAACTTAAAGAGGGAAAACAATACACGGCACTAAAGAGAATTTTATAAAGCAAAGAATAATTTACATGATTACGCTGTCAGATCAATCATTGACAAACACTCCGCGCTCTTTAAATAAAGATCATGGACCAATGGGGTGGGAAACCATGGATCAAGTGCCATTATAGTTAAGGAGATGCTGACCCTTTGGATCACTTGTATAAGACATGCTTGTGACCATCAAATTATTAAAGTAAAAAAACACACTTAAGAAAGAGACTAAAAGCACACTAGACCAAGTTGACCTTAAACCAACTCCTAGTGTTAAAATCTACGCTGTGGGGAACCCCATGCCACCCTTGCACCCAAAGCACGCTCCCTTCTAGGAGCATTTTCCGAGAGTGCGCTCCCATCTTCAAATTTGCTCTCCCTACCCATTTAGGGAGCGTTGCTCCCTAAACGCTCCTGAGACGCTCCCAGGAGGAAAATAAACGCTCCTCGACTGCTCCCGCATGATGAGGCGTTTTTGGGCATTACGCTCCCTCAGCGTTCCCTAGACGCTCCTGAGATGCTCCCAAGAGGAAAAGAAATGCTCCCCGAGTGCTCCCGTGCAATGAGGCATTTTTGGGTGTTTTTTTCCCCCTTTGTGGGTGTTTGGGAACCAAGACAAGGTTCCAAAAGGAATGGCTAGGGTTTGTTAGGATTAAAACAATCACTCCATTTTTCTCTCATTCTATTTCTCATTTCACTCATCTTTGCTAGGAGAGTTTTGAGTGGGCTTCTTGCTAGTTCTTGAGAAGATTAAAGGGAGATTGAAGGTTGTTATAGGGAGATTGAAGGGAGATTGGAGAGCTTGGAGAGCTTGGAAGGGAGATTGAAGGTTGTCGTTTGTGAGAGCTTGGAAGGGAGATTGAAGGCTTCTATAGTCATATTCAACCACCATAGGAGAGCTAAAGAGGTAGGCTCTTAAGCCCATTCTTGTTTTTTTTCTAAATCCATGTGTGGTAAACTAGTATATTATGCTATGTTGAATATTTGAATGTTTTCTTTTCCTACTCTTTCCCATTTCTCCTCCATCATTCTATTGCAGGTAGCAAGTTATTATCAAGGTTCAACAATCATGATGGGTATGTCATTTTGGTTCCATTTTTTTGTTATGATGGTGGTGTTGGGAGTCAGAGAACGTCGAAATACTAGAGATATAAGGCTTACTATGTAATAAAGTCACTTTATGACTTTAGAATATGTTAATGTTCATTTTTTGTGTAAAGCAATCTATCCCACATTCATAAGTAGAAATGATTTGCTTAATGAACAATGATATATAAGGTGGTAAACTCCTTTGTAATAAGTGCACCAATCATTCATTGATAATATCATATGGTGTTATTGTGAGTATCTTTCTTTGAGCTTAGTTATGTGACTCAACCCTGTCCAGGGTTTCCTCATTTAGTGATCCAATTCATTTTGTTATATGGTATTAGAGTAGGAAGTTGTATCAAGAGTCTCGGGCCTTTGAAAGACAAGGTTTCCACTCTTTTGACTTCAATAGTCTAAAAGCCATGAAGTGCCACAATTTGAGGGTGTTTAGAAGTGAGTTCACTCAAATCTAATTTTTGTTTTTTTTAGCTATGATTTAATGCATGATCCTTCTTAATTTTCTCAATAGAGGCAGCAAGGGTTTTATTGTATTCTACGACCGATCTCTCTCAGATTTGTAGTATCTACAACTCTAGTTTGTGTAACCTTTCTTTGCATCCGTCAGTAATAATTTTTTAGTAGTGAAAAAGATCAGATCTAATAAGTCATGGAGATGCCCTTAGAGAAGTACTCGAGTTTCAATTTCCATACGTGGAAAGTGAATATCCAAATGCAATTAATGAATAAAAACCTTTGGGGAATTGTCAAAGGAGTCAAGGCAACACCTGCAGATCCGAACAAGTTGATATAATGGGAGAGCAGAGATGATAAGGAAAAATACATTATTGGCCTTTCCCTCTCAAATTTAGAGCTACATCACATAGATCTGGGAGAATTTCAACAAGTTATTTAGGGCACAAGCAGTGAACGTGAAATTTTCCCTGAAATTACAGTTATTCAGCTTTAAGATGCCAGCGGAAGCCACCATGTCAGGTCACGTCAACAATCAAGATCTATTATCAGACAACTTATAGAAGTCATGGCAGTAGTTGATGAGGATGCCAAGGCTATTCTCCTAAACAATTTTCCACCTAAATACAATAGTGCTATCTTTACCCTGAGTCAACTACATTCACAAAGTTTGGACAAAATGATTGCATCATTGCTAGCAGAAGAAAAGAGAACCACTGAATGTGATAGCCAATCGGAACTTGCATTCTATGCAAGAAACAACTGCAATAGATCAACAAAAGACAAAGAGAAAATAAAATGCCACTATTGCAAGAAGTTGGGTCATACAACTTGGAATTGTAGACAACGAGCCAATGACGTTCTTAAGGGAAAGGTCAAAGATAGACAACATATAGCGAGTGTAGCCATGATTGAATATCCATTGGATGCTAACAGTAGTGAAGAATCTATTTAACAAAGGGGATTTTATGCATTTTCGGAAGCCCACGCTTTAAAGACATGAAGGGATCAGTTAACAACTCAAAATGGATTGTTGCCCAGTTAGTTCAGAAGTTATGGATCTAGGGAAAGATCCCTCATTAGTTGGAGAGACATGCATGTGGATTGCAGTCTACTAGTGAGGTTATGCGACATGCATGTGGATTGCAGTCTACTAGTGAGGTTATGCGACATGCATGTGGATTGTTGTCTAGTAATTGACTTCGGGAGATTCGTGATTCAGGAGTTCTGGGAGGTGGAGTCCGAGAACTCGGGAATTCAACTCAGCAGCTACACCGTTACAACGGTTATGAGGCAACATGATGGAGCTCAAACTGGTCCAGGAATTGTGTTCAAAGAATAAGCTTCTAAAGGATATTACTGATGTTTAGTGTTCAGTTTATGTGTTTTACATTCAGTATATGTATTTGATTTCAGTTTGTTTCAACACTTTACGCCTTATGGATGGGTATTATAGCTACAAGGAAAAGTCACTTTATGACTTTAGAATATGTTAATGTTCATTTTTTTGTGTAAAGCAATCTATCCCACATTCATATGTAGAAATGATTTGCTTAATGAACAATGATATATGAGGTAAACTCCTTTGTAATAAGTGCACCAGTTATTTATTGATAATATCATATGGTGTTATTGAGTATCTTTTTTTGAGCTTAGTTATGTGACTCAACCCTATCTAGGGTTTCCTCATTTAGTGATCTAGCTCATTTTGTAACATGAAATGCTCGTGATAGTGACGAAGAAATATAAGTGGACAACACATACCATGGAAAGGAGGAAGAAATGGAAGGGGATGATGAAAATGAAAATGATAGTGATGATACACAAAAGCCCAAAGAGATTTTAACACCTTTGTGGAAGTATATGACAAGGCTTGGGGGATGGAAAGGGGATGGAACCACAAACTTTACATGCCACCATTGTCATAAAACTTACATAGGTTGCTATACCCGTGTGAGAAAGCATCTATGTGGGAATATGCATTGGGATGAAAGTAATATTGTAGGAATCATAACTTGTGTGCAAGTTCCACCCAATAATAGAATCAAATACCAAAGGGAAGAGGAGGCAGTCGGGCATTTCCAGTCCCACCTAGGAGATAAGTTGATCTTCGCACCAATAGTTCCTCCCTCGTCAGTAGGCTTTAAGTCCTTCGGGTCCAGATAAAAAGATGTTCCGGTTGTGCGAATGAATCGACAATAAATCTCAAAGAGGGTGGTGGCATGATTGGGACTGTAAGGCAAGGCGACTATAAGGATCAAAACCCATACTGTTTGTATCGATCTGAGTGTCGATAGTCTAAGAGAGAAGTCCTCCTATGAAAAGCAGCCCAAGTCTCTTTGCTAGCCAACGAGCAAATGATTTGATTGAACGATAATAATTTTGAATGAAACAATTGTTGTTGGGTAATGAGTTAAGTGAGCCCAAGGAGTCGAGTAGATGAGCTAAGCATTTTTCTCTCATCGGTGAAGTGGTTGTTGGTTCCCCTTGTTGTGATAGAATCTATACCAAAACAAATCCAAAAGACCAAGGGTTGAACATGAGAGTTCACAAAGAATGTTCATTGGTCGATCTGCATACCCCCATGTTAGTAGATTCTCTCCTTCGTCTTCAGGGCGCATAACACTTTCAAATTTCCTTGACCAAGGTTTTAGAGATGATGTGGATGCAAAAAATTTCAAGTTTCTCTATGCATGTGGTATACCATTCAATGTTCTTCGCTCACCCTATTGGCATGAAATGGTACAAGCCATCAATGGTGCCCCTAAAGGATACAAGATCCCCGGGTATGACAAAGCTAGAACATTGGGACTTGACAAGGAAAGAGCCAAAATCCATGGTGCTCTAGGAAAAATTACAAATGCTTATAACCAACATGGGGTTTCAATTGTATTTGATGGTTGGACAAATGTTGAAGTCAAGTCATTCATAAATATTCTTGGTGTGTCTGTTAATGGTGCAATCTTCCTTTCAGCCCATGACTACTCAGATCGCTACAAGACCAGTATTAATATTGCAGAAGACTTGATTAAAACCATTCAAGAGATTGGGCCCTACAATGTCATTCAAGTCATCATTGATAATGCTACTAATTGTAAGGAAGCAGGAGCAATCATTAAGGATAGGTACCACAATATATTTTGGTCAAGGTGTTTGGTTCACACAATGAACCTTTTGATGCATGATATCATTAAAATGAAGGACCATGATTATAGATGGATTGGTGTTTTGTACAAGAGAGGGAAATGTTGATGTTTGGTAGTTGCAAGAGAAGAAGATTCTGGAAGCAAGAGAACCATTGAAAAAATGAGGAAATACCCCAGAAGAGAAGTTGGCCTAGAAGGATAAATAATAAATGAACCATGTAATGTTCCTGAGCCAATGTTTTTGCTTCGAACACTAACTGTTTACTGTTTTCTATGTTTGTTTATGTGTTTGTAGGTGTACTCATGAAGATGTGCATTATGGATTACTGAATGTTGATTGAGCAATAGATCTGAAGCATATAATCATAAACAAGACAAGATATATAAAGAACACCAGTAGAGAACCAACAATGTCAAATCTGACCTTTATTTAGATAGTAAGGAGATCCTGTATACAAGAGATCCGCAGATCTGGAAGAAAGCCCCAATAATATCAAAATGGGCTGCCAGTCGATACAATAATAAGCAATACAAAAATAAGTGCCTCCCAAAGGTTGTCTGAGAAGAGATCCAAGCCTCCAAAGGCCACCAGCAAGCAAGCTAAGACTGAAGATAAGAAGACCTCGTCAATACTCTGCAAAACCCCTTCAACTAGATGAGTTGTGCCCTGCTCTGGATGTTGTTAAACACTCAAGTTTCGGCCCTCCCTTTTGTGAGCTCCAAATCCCTCCAAACTCTCCCGGAATGCAAATCGGGCTAATAGAAACCATTGGGCCAAGTCTCAAGCTGATCTGAGAAGTTCTGCTCCTCCAACTAGGCAAACCCTCAACTGGTTTGCACCCTCCTGGTTTGATTAAGTCAAGGAGAATTCGTTCTCCCCTCTAGGAGCCTCCAAATGCCACCAAAATCTACCAGAATGTAGATCGGGCCAATGCTACCAAGATGATGAAGTCTCAAGTCAATCTATGAAGATCTGAGCCAATAAACATTGATAACCTCTTTCTGCAATGCGTGCTTCTCTCCTCCAATTCATGCCAAGCTCCTAGAAATAAATTGCAAAGACAATCTCCTCCAGAATAGACCAAGAATGATGCTAGGGACCCTACGAAGAGAACCCAGGTGCTACTTTGCCAAAGTGCCTTCTCCTTCCTCCAAATCAAATCAATCTCTCCAAGGTGGTGCACCCCCCTAGCTGGAAACCCCCTAGGTTGTGCCCCAGCCTAGAATCTGCATGTAGAACAAAGCCTGTAACACTATAGAATGGTGTGGGAGGATTATTTCGCCTCGGGGACCAAGCCTGGATCAAGAAAGGTGGGATCTTTCACCACCGAGTTGATCTCTAGGGTTTTAGACTCAAAACCTCAAAACTGATTGTGCTCAAGAGATCCAACGCAAATAAGATAATAATCCAAAATGTCTAAGGAGTGTGCCCTACCCTTTCCTTTATAGATCCAGTCTATTCATCTGTTGAGTTAGTTAACCCCTAGGGTTAACCCTTAACTTTAGCTCATCTTTTCTTTTCTTTCCTTGAGTTATCCTTTTCCACGCAAAGTCAACTTAATAATAGAATGTTGTGTTTCTGGTTGACTTTGTCCCCAATATGCCTGAGACTATAGTCTAGTGGGGAAAGCTAGACTATTGAGTCTCTCCAACCCTCTTCATCAAGAGGTGGGGGACATTACAGTCTCCCCTGCTAGAAATTGCTTGCCCACAAGCAATTCTGGACCTTTCTCTTGGATTAATTGTTCCCCTTCCCAAGTGGCATCCTCCATGGGTAGATTCTTCCACTTAACCAAATACTCTCTGATGCTTCTTTTCCTCAACTTCTTTTCCCTGACTTCAAGTATCTCCTCTGGTATCAATACCAATTGTCCTTCTTCATCCATAGGTGGCAGTTTCTCGATAGGAGTGATATGCTTGCCGATGGGCCTCTTCAAACACAAAACATGAAAGACATTGTGTATTTTGTTGCCCTGTGGTAAATCCAACTCATATGCCACGGCTCCTACCCTCCTGTTGACTCTGTATGGACCGAAGAAATCATAATGGAGCTTCTCTGCACCACTTCTCTTAATGGATGCATGTCTGTATGGTTGGAGCCTTGTTAACCCCTAGATTTTCACCCTTGAAAGTCTTAAGGGTTAAGAGCCAGCATGCAGCACTTTGGTTGGTATACTGAGATTTTCCCAGGGTTTTAGCACTTACTTTGAGTAGGAGGATGGTTCACACATGAGGCAGGTACATGATCAGTACAGGGTTACTTAGTTCAAGAGTCACAGTCTACTTGGTTTCCATGTGTTTGTGAGAGAAAGATGTATACAGGTGTTGCTATTTTTTACGAGGCACGGTTTGAGTGGGTCTCTTGACAGTTTGGGGCAGTTCAGAGCATACAGTATGAGTCCTTGCAGGATTCTAGGCCCGATGACATTTTTTCGGGTGACATGCAGGAACTTGCTATTTTTGGCAGGTTGTGATTCAAGCCCCAGATTCAAATTTCGAGAGCACAGTATTGATCCTTGAGGCATCTAGAGGTCTTTGGACCTTTTTCCGGATGATGTCACCATGCGAAGTGGCTAGGCGTGAATAAGACTACAGGAAAACAAGAAGGAACATCACAACATAGTAAGGAGGACTATGGAAGTAGTTGTGTACTACTAGACAGTATGGGTAGTTGTGTGCTACTGGATGATTGCAGCATAGTCCTAGAGACCGTGTCGGATGATTCAAGCTATTGATGGCATGGTAGTGTTGATTTTTCAATAGGCAAGGATTAAGCATGAAGTTCATTCCATTTTAGCATTTTACTTAAACCATAAACAATTTGTTGCAGCAATCAATATCACAAGAAGAAACACCATGCACAAGTACACAAGAAGTATCCTGGGAAACCCTTCTCAACAAGGGAAGAAAACCCAGCCAATCCTTTGCTATATTCTTCAAGAGAAAGACCTCCACCACCATAAAAACCTAGCACTCAAAAGGGTGCTCACAAACCCTAGAAGACTAGCGCCCAAGAGAGGTGCACACTTTTCCCAAGAAGAAGTACTTGTTGAAATTTCCAAACTCACACTTAAGATATGATTCCTCAATGGGGAATTTACCTTTACTTATATTAGACTGAAACTGTCAACAGAAGTGTCTATTGGCACAACAGGGCCGACCTTAATAACTTATAATATAATTAATAATTACCATATTAATTATCTTTTACATTACCTGTACCCTTTACATTACATATAGGGTTACAGGTAAGTCTGACTCTTGAACAATATAGCAAGGGATCTCATACACCCACTAGTGCTCAACCACTAGGGGCACATCCACAGGGATGTCCACATCTCTATCTCACTGCGTCTCACAGGAGAACCACACTCACTAGTGCTTAGCCACTAGTATCACGTTCACCTGTGCTCATCCACAAGCACGTCCAACTCAAAAGATCTTCTTTCCCACTGCGTTACACAGGAGAGTCATCTGGAGTTCATCATCTCAACTCTCTGCTCAGAGGAGGCTAATACATCGTTTCATCTCTATCTCATAACGATGCACCCAGCTCATGGGATTTCACATGTTCACCTGTGCTCAGCCACAGGTACCTCTAACTCAATAGATCTTCTTTCTCACTGCATTACACAGGAGAATCATCTGGAGTTCATCTCAACTCTCTATAAGGAGGAGGCCAGCACAACGTTCCAGTTCTGTCTCAGATAGGAATCACACACACAACTCAGGGGCTCTCTCTCAATTCTGTGTCCTGGAGGATGTCTCACGTAGCTATAATCATCAACACTCCCTCTCAGCTAGGGAGGCATTCTCCACCAAGCTACGTCTCTCACGGAAATACTCGAACTTTGTCTTGGCAAGCGGTTTGGTGAAGATATCTGTGATCTGCTCATGGGTAGGAAGATACTGCACGTGTACTGTCTTCCTCTCCACCATGTCTATGATATAGTGATATTTTATCTCGATGTGTTTCGATCTGTCATGAAACATAGGGTTCTCAGAGAGCTTCACACAGCTCTGGTTATCACAATTAATAGTAGTAGGATCCATCTCATGATCGAATAAATCAGTCAAAAGTTTGCGAAGCCACACTGCTTCGCGGACTGCTACACTCAATGCAATGCACTTTGCCTCTGCAGTACTCAATGCCACGGAACTTTGTTTTCTTCTACACCAGGAAACCATGGCAGACCCCAAAGTGAAGCAACAACCGGAGGTGCTTTTCCTGTCTACTGTGCTCCCTGCCCAATCTGCATCGACATATCCCTACAGGCTCAAGTCTACACTGGAAGCATATCTTAGACCATAACCAATTGTGCCTTGTAGGGATCTCAATACATGTTTTGCTGCTATCCAGTGAGTTTGTCTTGGTTGGCTCATAAACTGGCTAAGCACATTCACTGCATCGCATATATCCGGTCTGGTGTTAACCAGATACATCAGTGATCCAATCAACTGTATCACTTATCTTCTTCAAATCCATCACCATTGGTGTAGGCATGGATTTGCATTTTGTCATACCAAACTTTTTCAATATCTCCACAGTATATTTTCCTTGACTCAGGAAAATCTCATATGTCCTCTGCCATACTTCTAGTCCCAAGAAGTAATGCATCAAGCCTAAATCCTTCATTTCAAATTTAGCAATACAATGAGTCTCTCTGAACCGATGAGGAAAAGGTCGTCCACATATAGGACCAAGATCAAGCACTCATTGCCATCAATGTGATATATAGGTTTGGATCAGCAACACTTTTGCTGAAACCCAAACTCATCAGAAATCTATCTATTTTCTCATACCAAGCACGTGGTGCTTGCTTTATTCCATATAGGGCTTTCTTCAACCTGCACACATGAGATCTTTCGTTGTGTATAACGAATCCTTCTAGCTGCTCGATATAAACTTCTTCCTCAATTTCACCATTGAGAAAGGTTGTCTTTACATCCATCTGATGTAGCTTCCAACCCATGGAAGCAGCGAGTGCAATGATGGAACGGATGGAAGTGTATCAAGCTATTGGAGCAAAAGTCTCATCATAGTCAACTCCCTCTACTTGCGAGAACCCTCTGGCTACAAATCTCGCTTTGTATTTCTCAATCCTTCCATCAGCTGCATGCTTGATTTTATAAATCCATTTGGAAGTCCCTACAGACTTTCCCTCTGGTCTTGGAACAATATCCCATACATCATTTTTCAATATAGATTGATATTCTTCTGTCATGGCATCTTGCCATACTTGTTCACTTGAAGCTTCTCCATGACAAGATGGCTTTGAGTCAATGATGTGGGTCATGGCTGAAAGGTAGCTTGAGAATCTCTTTGGTCTCTTGCTCTCTCTGGTTGTTCCTTGAGGGGCTTTATGTCCCTCTACTTCCTGTAGAGTTTGTCGGTCCCAAGCAGGCCTTTTATGTCCAACTGTAATATCTTTGGGCATGTCAATTGGAGCGACTGGATCGGCTGGAACAACTGGATCAACTGGAGCAACTGGATCAACTAGAATAATGTTTGTCTCCCTCTGAACTGCTGAAGGGGGAGAAGGCATTGTCTCACTATCAATTTCCATCTGAGATTCTCTGGATCTTTGGAAGGCTATCTCTTCTTCAAAAGTAACATCTCTTCTTATTTCAATCTGACTTTGACCAAGAAAGTAGATCCAATATGCTTTTTGAGGATTCATTGTATCCTACAAATGTGCCCTTTCTCCCTAAAGGTTCTAGCTTGGATCTCTTCTCTTTGGGTACATGAAAATATACTGGACACCCAAATATTTTGAAGTGTCCAATCTCATGCTTCACTCCAGTGAAGGCTTCTTCTGGAGTAATGTTCTTTAAGATCTGATGAGGAATTTTGTTTTGAACATACACTGTTGTCATGCATGCTTCTGCCTATAGAGTCATAGGTAGACTCTGATCATGTATCATTGCTTTGGTTGCTTCGATTATAGTTCTGTTTTTCCTCTCTGCAACCCCATTTTGCTGAGGGTTGTAAGGAACTGTGAACTCTCTCTTGATCCCTGCTTCATTACAGAAGTTGTTGAAATCTTTGGAGGTGTATTCTCCTCCATTATCTGATCTTAGTACCTTGATCTTTCTTCCGGTCAGGTTCTCAACCTGAGCTTTGAATTCTTGAAGTTTTGCAAGGACTCCATCCTTGTTCTTCAGAAAGTAAATCCAAGTTTTATGGGAGTGATCATCTATGAAGAGTACATAGTACAAGTACCCATTCAGAGATGCAATAGTCATTAGCCCACACACATTTGAATGTATCAAGTCCAAGATTTCCTTGGATCTATTGTCACTGCTTGAGAAGGATCCTTTAACATTTTTGCCAAGAGCACAACCTTTGCAAAAACCTTTATGCTGAATCTGTATCTCTGGAAGACTTGTTACCATTTTCCCTAGAGTTGGGAGAGCTCTATAATGAATGTGAGCAAGTCTTTTGTGCCATAGCTCACTCAAGCTGATAGTGTCATGTAGCAGGGCCTGGACTGGTCTGATGGTTAATTTGTACAAGTTGTTTTCTCGGACACCAAATACCTTGGTAGAATTTATATGTGAGCCTTTGTGCCATGCAAGAACTCTTCCTTCTGAGAAGGTAACCTTGTAGCCTTTGTCTTCCAAAGAAGAAATGGAGACAAGGTTCCTCTTCATTCCAGGTACATATAGTACTTCTTTTAATTTAAGCTCCATATCTGAATCTAGTTGGAAGGTAGAAGTTCCAACCCCTTTCACATTATATCTGGCACCATCTCCAAGGACAACATCTAGATGTGTCTCTTTCTCAACAAAATTTGTTAGGTGATCTCTAGAACCGGTCATGTGCCTGGATGCACCACTGTCAATTAACCAAGTATTATCATTGGTACGGACCATACCTGAGAGTGTTGAGATGTTGATGTCTTCATCTCCTTGAGGTCTTGACTTCCAGGAACTAAGTTTGCTTGAACCATCAAGCTTGTCTTCCATCATGATACTGTTCATCCTAATTTTTGGATTCTTCACAAACCCTTGTCAACTAGGCTAGAAAACCTAACGGCTAGGCTAGGCTAGGCTAGCACTTTTAGGCTTCGTTGGACTTATCACTGCCAACAATAAGCCTTTGAAAGATAGAATAACACTGATCAACTGAATAGCTTCTTCAAAGAGTTGCAGAAATCCTAATTCTGAATTTTTTGCAGAAATTAGCGAAACCCTAGGGCCAAAAAGTCAAAATACTTGAAATTTCAATCTAAAGCTTGGTGGAGGTGCGCTGAAGGAGGTCGTACACTCCTATGCTCTTTTTAGCCCCAACATCCAAGTGCCAAGTGTTGAAACCTCTCAGAAGGGTAGGTCGTACGAAATTTCTAGAAACCCCAGGAGGGTCTTATGGTTTTTCAGGAGAGAGAAGATACCTGAAATTGTTTGTGCAATGGGTTCTTCAAGACCTATGCTCTAAAACCATGTTGATTTTTCAATAGGCAAGGATTAAGCATGAAGTTCATTCCATTTTAGCATTTTACTTAAACCATAAACAATTTGTTGCAGCAACCAAGATCACAAGAAGAAACACCATGCACAAGTACACAAGAAGTATCCTAGGAAACCCTTCTCAACAAGGGAAGAAAACCTTGCCAATCCTTTGCTATATTCTTCAAGAGAAAGACCTCCACCACCATAAAAACCTAGCACTCAAAAGGGTGCTCACAAACCCTAGAAGACTAGCGCCCAAGAGAGGTGCGCACTTTTCCCAAGAAGTACTTGCTAAAATTTCCAAACTCACGCTTAAGATATGACTCCTCAATGGGGAATTTACCTATACTTAAATTAGACTGAACCTGTCAACATAAGTGTCTATTGGCACAACAGGGCCGACCTCAATAACTTATAATATAATTAATAATTACCATATTAATTATCTTTTACATTAAGGTGGGGCCGACCTGTACCATTTACATTACAAATAGGGTTACAGGTAAGTCTGACTCTTGAACAATATAGCAAGGGACCTCATACACCCACTAGTGCTCAGCCACTAGGGGCATATCCACAGGGATGTCCACATCTCTATCTCACTGCGTCTCACTGGAGAACCACACTCACTAGTGCTTAGCCACTAGTATCACGTTCACCTGTGCTCATCCACAGGCATGTCCAACTCAGCAAATCTTCTTTCCCACTGCATTACACAAGAGAGTTGTTGATATTATGGTAGCTGCGGGAGGTATTTACCTCCACGTGTAAACCTGACAAGAATAGAATATTTCGGGAAGCAAGAAGAAACCCTAATGAGTTGGCTAATAACCCTAGAAGACATGTCGGCTCAAGAGGATAAATTGTATTAGGTTATTAGCCTCCAAGAGAAGAAGTCGGCCAGAAGAAATAATATATACTGAACCGACAGATACCCAGAATGAGAAATCGGCCCAGGCAGTTAGCCAGAATTAGTGTAAATACAGGAGGCCAGTCTTCATTCTGGCAGGCGTTCTCAGAACTGCAAAGCAGCACTTGTGCGCACTGCAGTTGCCCAGTTTGTGCGCAGGTTTGGAGGAGATCTGTCGTTGCAGCTGCTGCAGCTAGCAGATTACGCTTTGGCTTGGACTACCTCTTGGTTAGGGTTTGGACTATCTGATCATCTCTTATTTGATGCGCTATCCTTGGGGAAAGGTGTGCTACCCTTTGTTTGGCTATCTAGCCTAAGGTTTGCTTCCGGAGTGATTCTTTGTCAAGGTTAAGGTGCTCGGAGGGTGGCTTTGGCCTATTGTTGGGTGACAATAGTGATATTGTCGATGGTAAAACGAGCACATCCATTATATTCTAACAGGTTATGGGCCCACACCTCCTTCATTCAGTCTAACCACTGGAAGGAAGCATAGCCATAAGGATATTAAGCTCGTTGAAGAACTATCGCTAGGGTTTCTAGCAGGAGCAGTAACCAAAGCATTGTCGCTCAGGTTACTAGCAGGTGCAGTTGCAGAAACCCTAATCCTCTCGTTGAGGCATCTTAAGTGAAGGGATTGACCTAATTTCTAATTTCCGGATAGACCAGTGCGCCCTAGCCTAGTGCATCTCCTGGTACTCTAAGCAAGCCAAGACGTCAAGTTTGAGTTTTTGGTCAAATCTAGGGTTGACCAAGTCAAAGCAGCCATGACTTACTCTATAAAGTCAGAAAAACAAGTTAGATGGATCTTCTAACTTCAGAGCGTGGAAGACAAGGATTGACCTCATCCTTGCCAAGAATAAAGTGTTGGATATTGTGAAAGGAAAGATCGTGAAACCAGAGTTTGAAGAAGGAAAAGAGAAAGAACCACAGAACGTTGCAGTTATGGAAAAGTTCAAAGACGGTGACATCAATGCCATGAGTATCATAGTGGACTCTAATAAAAACCACTTGATACCCTACATCTCCCATCTTGACTCATCGAAGAAGATGCACGATGCCCTAACAAACCTCTTCTCAGTCAGAAACATTGGATAAGTAATGAGTCTGAAGAATGAGCTCCGTGACATGAAGATGAATGATGATGACAGCATAACATCATACTTTGTGAGAATCTCCCAGTTAAGAGATCAACTACAAGCTATTGAAGAGATCATTTCAGAGAAGGAATTGGTAAAC
>ML780971.1:1009517-1030170 GCA_009831015.1 Picea engelmannii
ACCATAACACATCAGCAAACTAAACCTTCAGATGGCTGTTCTAAAACAGCAATAAAACATTTTATGACAGCAGAAACTTAGTGACTTAGCTTGGTCAAAGACAGACCAAGAAGTCTTGCTGATAGGACCTGGATTTTCTACATATACAAGTCAGATAATACACATGAAAGGATGAAATACATTAAACAAATCATGTGGAAGCTATTACAAGTTAAGCCAAAATTAGAATCAATCTTGAAGAAACTTAGAAGAAGCAAAGACAGAAAGAAGTCAACAATCAAGAGGAAATTGGAGAAAGACTTATGACACTTTGCAGAAGACAATAAGGATGCAGACGAAAGCATGGACTTGGTTAGATGGAGGGAGCCGATTATATATTTCCAAAATAAAAACATGCACTCATACATGAAGAAAGGATTAGGAGGGAGCTAATCCTATGATCCATTGAAGATGATGAAGTATATATCCATGGTAGCAGCCATGAAAGGCAGTACGTGTTCAGTTCGACCTTAGAAGAAATCTTCTTCGAAGAGAAGCCTTAAAGTATCCCTGGTTGTCCATCCACATCCGTGATCCTATGATGAAAGGAAGAAGTGGAATCTTTAGGGCATGGAATCTATAAGAAACTCCATGGACCCAAGAGCTAAAGAAAAACATGAGGAAGAACATGAAGATTCCAAGGAAGAAAGAGAAGCCAGAACAACCGTATCAAAAATCACAAGATTACCAACCCGATATGAACTCACTAAAAGCAATCAAGCAAAGGAACTGAAAGTTGTGATGAAGAACAGTGTATATGAATGCAAGCATTGCAAGATCTAGAACTAGAGGTTCTCCCAGATGGAGGGAGAAGACTATGATGATTACTTGTTCCAGTAAACCAGACATACCTCTACATGAATCATTATATCATCTGCAATATCCATGGGTTGGAGTTCTACATCAAATGAATGCAAAGACTGTTCTCCAGAGCAATTGAACAAAGAGCGTATGAAGAGCAACCTCAAGGCTTTGAGATATACCAAAAAGAGACCCTTGTATACAGATGGAAGAAGACAACTTGGTGGAGAACCTCCAATGCACAATAGAAGCGTGGTGAAGATTTTCTATAAACAGAGATATTGTATTAGAATGATTACTCAGAAGATCAGGATGATGGATTGCCAATCCATGACAAAGATCTCATAATGACAAAAGAAGTACCACATGGATATGTTCCAGTTTGACCCTTGCCACGATGTCGTGAGCTAGCAGGAACCAAAGAGGAATCCAACAATGACATACTTTATTGATCAGAGCTATATGAAGCCTTCAGAGAAAACCAATGTTCCAGACCGAAGTACATTTGAGATCAAGCATTACATTATCCGTGATGAAGTCCAGAAAGGAGAAAGTGGTTCTCCAATACATATCTCCACAAATGAGCAGATAAGAAGACATTTTGGTAAAGCTTCTGTCCAAGATGAAAGAGTTTGCATACTCAAGCTGGAGCTCGTGGAGATGACTTCCTTATTGAAAAAAAAGAGAGGAAGAGATGACTCCCAGGTTGGGAGGGAGCACTAATGTGTTATCAATTGATGGACAGTCATTTTCCAGTTCAAAAATGGTCCAGGATGAGCAGTTCCTTTCCAGTTCGGAAAGTGGTTTGAGATTTCTGACGGACAGGCATTTTCCAGTTCGGAAAATGGTCCAGATCGAACGGTCATTTTCGTAATGAAAATGGTTCGATGGATTGTTGATGTACCATAGACAACGATTTCCCATTGTGGTTAACATGGGGAATGGTCTAGGGCAGTCTCTCTTCTTGAGGGTTATTCAAGAAGACTGGCCCGCCTCACCGGACAGGGATTTCCCATTGTGGTTAACATGGGGAATGGTCTATTTTGGAGGTTGGTGCAGGACAGTCATTTCCTTAGGAAATGGTCCGGACAGTCATTCCTTAGGGCAGACTCATTCTCTCCAGGTTGCACTTTGTTTAGTGCCAGAGGAATGGCCCAGGGTGGGGAATGGTCCAGGTTCAGCAATCAGGGACAGACATTCCTTAGGGCAAACTCATTCTCTCTAGGTTACACTTTGTCTAGTGTCGGAGGAATGGCCCAGGGTGGGGAATGGTCCAGGCTCAAAAATCGGGACAGTTATTCTTCCTTGCTTGAGAAGAATAGTCCAGATAGCTCATCATTGATGTTTTACCTTCTGAGGGCAGATGCTCTTCCAGATCTCACAGATGTGAGTGGAAGAATGGCCCAGATGATTCAGTTTATATCATAACATTGTTTATGTGCAGGTTGATATCAGATGATTGTTATGAAGACTGTATGTCTCTAGACAGTAGATGTATACTACTGTGGTGGATGTGTTCCATTGTTTGTGACTATATGTTAATGATCAAGTACCTGTGTGCTACTTGGTGTGGTAGTGTACCACTGGATTGTAGTTGTGTACTACTATGGATGGACACAGTTGTGTTCTATTGAATGATATTGTTCTGATTGCCTTGAAGACTATCAACAGTGTTGAAAATGATTATCAACTAGATGGATGATCAATGGACAGAGATCTCCCAGACGGAAAATGGTTCAGGACATTTATTCTTCTAGGACATATGTCCAGATTAGAAGAATGGCTCTTGTGTCACTCTATGGTGTGAGTGACTTATCCAGCATCATGTCTAACTACTTAGATGGAGTATGGTTTCGAGAGATGATGCAATTGATGACACTGATGATGATGATGGTGCTCATGATCTAGTCATGAGATAGTCTATACAACTATGTTGATGCTACCGGGCGAATGGTATGTTTGTGCTCAAGACCATTACCTGTAAATACCTCCTTAGCTAGGAGGGAGTGTTGATATTATGGTAGCTGCGGGAGGTATTTAACTCCACGTGTAAACCTAACGAGAATAGAATATTCCGGGAAGCAAGAAGAAACCCTAATGAGTTAGCTAATAACCCTAGAAGACATGTCGGCTCAAGAGGATAAATTGTATTAGGTTATTAGCCTCCAAGAGAAGAAGTCGGCTAGAAGAAATAATATATACTGAACAGACAGATACCTAGAATGAGAAGTCAGCCCAGGCAGTTAGCCAGAATTAGTATAAATACAAGAGGCCAGTCTTCATTCTGGCAGGCCTTCTCAGAACTGTAGAGCAGCACTTGTGCGCACTACAGTTGCCCAGTTTGTGCGCAGGTTTGGAGGAGAGTTGTTGTTGCAGCTGCTGCAGCTAGTAGATTACGCTTTGGCTTGGACTACCTCTTGGTTAGGGTTTGGACTATCTGATCATCTCTTGTTTGATGTGCTATCCTTGGGGAAAGGTGTGCCACCCTTTCTTTGGCTATCTAGCCTAGGGTTTTCTTCCGGAGTGATTCTCTGTCAAGGTTAAGGTGCTCGGAGGGTGGCTTCGACCTATGGTTGGGTGACAATAGTGATATTGTCGATGGTAAAATGAGCACATCCATTATATTCTAACAAGAGTCATCTGGAGTTCATCATCTCAACTCTCTGCTCAGAGGAGGCTAATACATTGTTTCATCTCTGCCTCAGAACGATGCATCCAACTCATGGGATTTCACACGTTCACATGTGCTCAGCCACAGGTGCGTCTAACTCAACAGATCTTCTTTTTCATTGCGTTACACAGGAGAATCATCTGGAGTTCATCTCAAATCTCTGTAAGGAGGAGGCCAGCACAACGTTCCAATTCTGTCTCAGATAGGAACCACACACCCAACTCAGGGGCTCTCTCTCAGGTCTGTGTCCTGGAGGATGTCTCACGCAACTGTAATCATCAACAGGTAGTAGTTGTGTGCTACTAGTTGATTGCAAAGTACTCAATGGACTACCAGAAGAAGACATCGTGAAAGATACCTCCCTCGCTAAGAGGGAGCATTGATGTTTGGTAGTTGCGGGAGGTACTTTCCCTCTTAGATGACCTTTCTTAGAAGAGAAGAAGATTCTGGAAGCAAGAGAACCATTGAACAAATGAGGAAATACCCCAAAAGAGAAGTTGGCCCAAAAGGATAAATAATAAATGAAGTGACACCATCCCAGAGGAGAAGTCGGCCCAGTAAGGAGGACATGAAGACTATAAAATTATAAATACAAGGTGCCTTGGCTCATTTGTGACACACACTCTCACTCTCTTATCCACAGAAAAGAAGGGCGCAAGTCTGAGGAAGGTGACGCAGCAGCTGCAGTAGCAGAAGATATTTATTGTTCAGTCTTTGTGGTAACTCTCTCTTGTGCACTACTTTAGTAGAGGTGCGCTACTCTTGTGCTTGTTACTGCTGCTCTTATTTTCAGTATATATGCTAATGTGAAAGAAGATCTAAATATTGGTAAACCTAATTGATCTGTATAAGTAAATAAAATCTAACAGGAAAAAAGATGATAAGATTTATGACCAATCACACCATGGCCCACTTCATTTTCTGCAATCACTCCAAGTTGGAGTTAATAAAGATTGCAAAGGCCAGATTTGCTAGCTATTATCTCACCTTTAGGCGCCTTTTGAAGCTAAGAGAGGCATTGACTAGTATGGCCTCGAGTGATTCATGACAGGATCTAAAAGACAGGGCTACATCCGCATCTGTCAGAGTTGAATTTCAAGAGGTGTAGGACACAGCTCTTGATGGTCAGTTTTGGCAACATGTTTGGTATATTCTACAGTTCACCAAACCCATTTATATTCTATAGTTCACCAAATCTGGCCTTTGCAATCACTCCAAGTTGGAGTTAATAAAGATTGCAAAGGCCAGATTTGCTAGCTATTATCTCACCTTTAGGCGCCTTTTGAAGCTAAGAGAGGCATTGACTAGTATGGCCTCGAGTGATTCATGACAGGATCTAAAAGACAGGGCTACATCCGCATCTGTCAGAGTTGAATTTCAGGAGGTGTAGGACACGGCTCTTGATGGTCAGTTTTGGCAACATGTTTGGTATATTCTACAGTTCACCAAACCCATTTACAATATGATTCAATTTGCAGATACAAATCAGTCGGTGATTGGGGAGGTGTATGAGTAGATGGACAACATGCTAGGCCAAATCAAAGACATTGTTGAGCCGAGGGATGTGAACTTGTATGATCATATCCATAAACATGTGGTCAAAAGGTGGGATAATTTGAATGTTCCACTCCATGCCCTAGCATATGTCCTTACTCCAAAATATTATTCTCCATCTTGGTTGGCCCAACCAGCACTTGGGGGTGGGGTTAGGAGAAAATCACACATAGATCTAGAGGTGCAAAATGGATATATGATTGCATTAGACAAGTTGGTACTTGAGGAAGAGGAGCTTGCTCAAGTACAAAGCGAATTGAGTAAGTACATCAATGAGCATGGAGTCTTTGGTAAATTTCGTGCAACCAAAGATCAAGATAGGTTGAGTTCTATCGAATGGTGGAACATATATTGTTCCTCTACCACATATCTACATAAATTGGTGGTGAAGGTGCTTCTCAAGTGGTTAACACATCTACCGTAGAGAGGTGTTGGAGCACTTATAGCTTCATCCACAGTGTAAAGAGAAACAACTTGAATGCAAACCGGGTAGGAAGCTTGGTTTATGTGCATTGCAACTTGAGGTTGTTGTCCCATTATTGTGATGCAATGGAGAATGATAATTCTAAAAGAGATGCGACTTGGGACAACAATGTAGAGGAGACTAATTTGGAGGATGGAGACATGGTTTTAGAGCGCTTGGAAGATAAACTTTTGGGTGATCATGATGGTAATCATATTCCTGGAGCAGACATACCACCCCCATCCACTAGCAAGGTTCCAGATGCATTAGTTTTGCCTTTATTTTCACATCATGCAATGTCACATGAGGGCCATTTAGTTGTTGGTCGTGTTCCACGAACACTTCCACCTACTCTTACTCCTCTTCTTCAAAGATCATAGGAAAATAAAATAGAAGTTTCTCGTGATAAGAGGAAAACTTAGTGCATACTACTTACTATTGTATACTAGATCTCTTTTTCTTTTCCTGTTTAGAAGTAGTCCCTAGAACTTAGTACTTTTCTGTATTATGGCTTATTTTGTAAACAATGAAGTTATGAACATTATATGATAGTTTACCTTTGAAGTTTGAGCTATTGATTGAATCTTACAACTCTTTGGTAATGAATATGATGCTCTAGAGTCTTTCATTTTGTGATTGATGTTGTTTGTTACAATATGTTGATGAAATTTTTTTATGACTGATGTTATATGTGTACTAAATGGTTGATGCCTTAATGATCATCACTAATCCAATAGTTAAATGATCTTAAATCTATGTTTTCATGTTTTTTTGTAATTGATTCGACATTTGAATGTTTTTTAATATATATGCATCAAAATATATTAAAATATGTATTATATAAAAAATGCTCCCGCTCTCGGAATTTTTTGAAAATTGTGCTTACTGCTCCCCACTCCCAATAGCCTTGAGTGAGACTTACAATGATGGGCTAAGAAACTCTATCAACTATGTGGGTGTCTTTTGTGATGAAATTATTGTTGTCTTCAGTTCTCCTAATTGTTGAAATTAATGCAGCTGCAAGAGCCATTCTCCAGAGGATAGCTAAGACCCTAGTTGAGTTCAAGGGCCCATAGTACACTCCTGGGGTTCTTGGTCTGGGACCAAGTAGTTAGAGCCATGGCAAAAGACCCTAGTGAGGGCCCCTAGTATATTACTAGGGTTCTTGGTCAAGGACCAAGCAGTAAGTCCCTAGATGTGTTCTAGGGCCCCTGTATGTGTTCCAGGGAATCCTTGCTCGGTGCTTGGATTGATCCTTGGATGTGTTCCTTGGTGGTTGATGATATAAGTCCCTAGATGTGTTCTAGGGCCCCTGGATGTGTTCCAGGGAATCCTTGCTCGATGCTTGGATTGATCCTTCGAGTGTTCCTTGGTGGTTGATGATATAAGTCCCTAGATGTGTTCTAGGGCCCCCGGATGTGTTCCAGGGAATCCTTGCTTAATGCTTGGGTTGATCCTTGGTTTTGTACCTTGGTGGATAAGACCCTAGACGTAATCTAGGGCCCCCAGATGTGTTATGGGGTATCCTGGTCTGGGACCAGGTAGGTTCTTGGTTAAGTACCAAGACGTGATGATGTGTGATCTTCTTCTTCTCTCCCGGGATGGTCCATGAGACCTAGGAGCAGCCACGAAGATGGACATGACCACATCATTGATTTTTCCTCTTATGTTGGTAAGATAAAAGCTTATAAATTAATCATGAGACTTACGAGGACAGTTTTCCATTGAAGAAGACCCCTTTGACTTCATCTTGTTGCCTCCCCTTGCTTGAGCCACATCCCTCTTCTTGTTTAATATGGTGTTGGTCTTTTATAGTCACTTTAACTTGATTGACTTTATAATTAATGTTTTTCTAATTAAAATATTAATTATTATTTTTATTTTATTTATTCTAATTATTAGGTTTTCAATTAAACCTAAAAGGTAGGGTTAAATTAATTAACCCTAACCCCTTCCTAAACTATAAAAGGAACCTCACCCCTCTCTCATTCTTACACTTTTGATGGTTCCTCCTCTAAGCTATCTTGGTCTGAAATTTGCTGCAGCTTCTCTTGTTCTGATTGGTATTGGGTGCGGCCTCCTCTTTTGGTTCAGTTTCTTCTCTTGTTGGATATGTGGTATGGCCCCTCCTTGGATCTGATGTATATGTTGAGTTTAGGTGCGGCCCCCTTTCTCAGATCTGATGTGTATGTTGTATGGGTGTGGCCCCTTTCTCAGATCTGATGTGTATGATGTATGGGTGTGGCCCCTTTCTCAAATCTGATGTGTATGCTGTATGGGTGTGGCCCCTTTCTCGGATCTGATGTGTATGATTATGGGTGTGACCCCTTTCTCAGATCTGATGTGTATGCTGTATGGGTGTGGCCTCTTTCTCAGATCTGATGTGTAAGTTGTGTATGGGTGTGGCCCCTCCTTGGATCTGATGTATATGCTGAGTTTAGGTACGGCCCTACTTGGATTTGATGTGTATATTGAGTTTTGGGTGTGGCCCTTCCTTGATCTGATTTGTATGCTGATTTGGGTGTGGCTCTTCCTTGGATCTGAGTTTATGGTGAGTTTGGGTTCGGTCCTCTTCTCTTGATGGGTATTGTCTACGGCCCCCTTTAGGACATTCCATCTTCACTCCTTTCACTGCATGTGCCTCTAGTGCCAACAGTATGCTGCTGTTGTCCCTATTTTATGACCTATGCATGCTACCTATCCTACAGCTGGCTGTACCCTATTCAGGGCTTGTTGTGGCAGCCCCAAAACAACTATTTAATTCTGTCTATGACAGTAGCAGTTCCATACCCTTGGACAGATTTTGGTAAGGCTGTTAGTGGCCTGTTTTCAACCTCTAGATTGGACAGTGGTGTCCTTGCTTCAGCCTTGTACTTAATGGTTGATATGCTGGTTGGTTTGCTGATATTCTCCTAAAGTTCTTCTTGGCAATACTGTTCACAAGATCATGATGAGATCTGCCCCTGAGGGTTTGATCCATGATCATAAAAGCTTTTTCTGAGCATACAGAAAAGAGGACAGCAGTAAGTACCTCAGGTAAATTTTCTCTTTGTTCTTGGCTAAGGTAATGTTCAGATCTATTATTTGTTCAAGTTAATGTTTAGAATTGTTTCTTGTTCTTAATAATGATTAGATCTGTTCAGAATTGTTTTTCTTTAGTTCAGATCCATCTCTGTGATTGTTTTACTTCAGAAATTTTGAATTGATTGCTGATTCATATCTACTGTAGTAAATGAAAGTAAAAGAATATTTCTGATCTAGTTTGTCCTTAATTTTCTAACACTAATGAACAAGTTAAAGGGTCAAAGTAAAAGGACCTTGACCAAGCCACTATTTCTAGAGCCCTAGCTCCTAAACCCACTCAACCCACTCAGGAAGAGATAAAAAGGAGAATCCGAGAAAAGGACTGGACCACTTATCAACGAAGGGGTAAACAAGTTCAATCTCAACCCCAAGAACATCCAACCCAGCCAAGTGCTCCTAGTCCTCAACCTCAGAAGGCTCAAGATCCACAACCTTGAGTGATCTTACAAAGAGAACAATCAACTCAGCCAACAAAGACTTTAAGACATGTCAAAAACTAATTGTAATGATATCAACATTGATCTAATGATTACTTTGCCAAGTCCCATATATCTATCTCATTCTTGTAGTTTGCAAAGATTCCATCACAGAGGAAGAAAATCAAGGAAAATTTGGGATTACGTGAAGGAAAGGAAGAGTCCTCTGGTGACACACTTGTAATCTTGCAAACTATGGACAAGGAAGGATTGAATGGAGGGCATGATCCATTTTATATATCTTTGCAAGTAGGAAACTTCTTATTGCACAATTGTATGTTGGACTCTGAGGCATCAACCAACGTTATGCCTTTGACAGTAATGCAACAATTAGTTCTCAAGGTAACAAGACCATACCGGAACATTTGTGCCATGGATAGGAGAGGAGTAGAAGTGCTTGGTGTGATAAAGAATTTGGTTGTGAGATTAAATATGTATACAGATGTTGCAATTTCGATAGATGTTGTTGTCATCGATATCCAAGACTCTTGGGGGATGCTTTTGTTGAGGAAGATCTGCTAAGTTGGACGTGCCTGTGGCTGAGCACAAGTGAATGTGATCCTTGCACTTAGGGGGATCCTTACACATTCACTTGTGCTCAGCCACAGGCACGTCCAACTTAGCAGATCTTCTTTCTCACTGTGTTACAGAGGAGGATCATCTGGAGTATCAAATCATCTCAACTCTTTGCATAGAGGAGGCTAATACATCGTTTCATCTCTGTCTCAGAACGATGCACCCAACTCATGGGCTTTCACACGTTCACCTGTGCTCAACCACAGGCACGTCCAACTCAACAAATCTTCTTTCTCACTGCGTTACACAAGAGAATCATCTGGAGTATCATCTCAACTCTCTCCACAGAGGAGGCTAGCACAACGTTCCAGTTCTGTCTCAAATAGGAACCACACACCCATCTCATGGGCACACCCAACTCATGGGCTCTCTCTCAGGTCTGTGTCCTGGAGGATGTCTCACACAGCTGTAATCATCAACAAAAGCAAGGGTACCACATGCATTTACTGTAACTATGAGCAGAAATACAAGAAACTAACCAATCTGAAAATATAGCAGCGGAAATATAAATGAACAGCAGCACATTCAGCACCTTGAACACATGAAATTTCTAGGCAATGTCCCTAGAAAAACCCACAAGGGGAAAACTAGTCTAGGAGAGATTTTTCTTATTGAGCTAGGAGGAAATTTCTGAGTTTACAACAGCATCATTTTCAGCATTAAATGTACAGTAATAACTAGTAAACAGTACTAGCAGACCTCCTCGAAATCTGTGTCAAAGACCCTTAGGAAATGAACCAGATTTCAGCCTCAAAATAAGTGCCCATATTTCTGTTGTATGACTGTAATGTACATCCTTCTTCTGACAGCAGACAAGTCCTCGATTTCTGTGCTTAACAGCTGTTGCTGTATGGATTTTTGTCTACTAGAGCCTTGAAAATCGTGCCTATCTTCAGTAGAAAGACTGCCTCGATTTCAACACCCAACTCTAGTTGCACGACCCTCCTTTAATGATGAAATTACTTGGGATGTGTGCCTCCTTCCCTTGGGATTTGTGCCTCTCCCTTTTTCTGCAACTCTTTCCTCTAGCTCTACTCTCTAGGGATTTGTGTCTCTTCAACTTCCTCTCTCACTCTCCTCAAAAGGTGCGCCCCATCTCTCCTCTAGTGTTCATTTTATTACTCATTAATGAGTAACTCCTCTGACCCTTGGTCTCCCTTGAGCGACTCTTCACCTTCCCTTGAGATCAACAGTGACGACTTAATCTTTCGTTGAGTTCACTTAAATCACTTAAGTGACCCACTTTTCATAAAGTCACTTTTACCCATTAAATATTAAAAGGCTCAACTTGAATTAATTAAATATAAAGGTGACATTGGGTAAAGTGGAAAAAGGCGCCTAATTGACTATTGAGAATATGAAAAGTCACTTAAACTGATTAAAAGTTAAAAATGTCGCAAAAGAGTCAACTAATGAATAAAAAGGGAAAAAAGAGGGCGCCCTCTCGGATTCTTGCATTTTTCTAATTTCTCGTTGAGAGAGCTCATTGTGGCTTTGGAACTCTTGGGACGGAAACCCTAGGAGGAATTTTCAGGGATTGGCTTCGGTGGTGACACCATCCACCCTAGTTAGTTACTTTGGAGGAAGAGATCACTTCAGATTTCTTCATTGTGCTCCATTGATACCAGAAATTTTGTGGTAGTGTTTTCTCTTCATTTAGTGGCTGAGTTTGGAGGTGGCGGCAGAGTTTGGACTTGTAGGAGTCGAGCTACATAGAGAAGGCCGAATTGTCTCTTAAGTTGGGTCATATATCTCCTTTGGTGCTGAGTTTTAGAGTGTGGGGGTCGTTTTGTTGGACAAGGGGGCGATTCTTTCTCTGCTGGGTGAATTCTGTGCTACAGGAAGAGCAAGTCATCACCTAGGAGGGTCGATTGGGCAATGGCAGCCATTATTTGCTAACAGAGGCCGAATATCTTGCTGTTTGGGGACAATTTTAGATGTTTGGGGCCAAATATCTTGTTCTGGACCGATTTCTCTACAACCTGGGTCGTATATTCTTCCTCTGGGAGGATTAAACACTTGCTGGGCATATCTATTGACTGTTGGTTACTCGTTTCACCTGCCGGTCGTATCATTCCCATGTTGGGTTCATCTATTGGCATCTGGGCGCATTATTTTATTGGCTGGAGCTCAGTTATTTATGAAGAGGGGTCGATTTAGTTCAAAGGCAAGCTACAGCAGTCAACGACTTACAGCAGCCCTTTTTTTCTCACTAAACTAGATCTGATATTAGCACTGTGTATGAGGTTAGATCCATAAGTTTTCTATCAGTTTGTAAGTTGATTGCTGTGCATTTATTACATTTTGATTTAATAAAAGGGGATCAGATTTGGTAGTGAAATATCACTATTGCAATATCATTGTATATCTGCTATGTCAGTCATTTTATTTCAGCAAAGGAAAAAAAAGATTTGTATGCAAACTGTTCGTATAAATCAAGAAAAAACTTTAGCCAGGACATTACATAGTACCATCACCAACATTGACTGTAATAATACACAGAAATTGAATGGTCATCAATCATTCCACAATTACCAATATAAAACTGAACCACATTGAATCACAAACTAAGCCTACATCAGGGTGACATAGGTTCCCTAACATTGACTGTAATAATACACAGAAATTGAATGGTCATCAATCATTCCACAATTACCAATATAAAACTGAACCACATTGAATCACAAACTAAGCCTACATCAGGGTGACTTGGGTTCCCTAACATGGGAACAAACAAAAGTCTGTAAGCAGATTGGATACAAAACAACTAACTTGGAAATGAGTATTGGAAAAGCCAAATACCCCATGGATTACTTCCTCTAGGAAATACCAACAAGGAAGCCCATTATTGGTCTTGTTGCTTTTATTGTAGTAAGTGTTTTTGGTTTGATTACATATACTGAAGTTATACTCCCTTCTTGCTTTTCAGACAAAAACAAAGTGAAAGCAGTTTCTTAATCTCCACCCAAAGTAATCTGCATCTGGAATCATAAGAATTAACAAAAGGCTTCTCCACTTTTGGTCTGTTTGGCCAAGATTTTGGTTTGTTTTGATAATATGTAAGCCTCTGGTTTTTATATTAAATAAAATTGTTCAAAAGA
Organism: Picea engelmannii; assembly: GCA_009831015.1. Lineage (NCBI taxonomy): Eukaryota > Viridiplantae > Streptophyta > Pinopsida > Pinales > Pinaceae > Picea > Picea engelmannii. Next base: position 1,022,283 of record ML780971.1, read on the forward strand.
CAAATTTTCAAACTAAAAATTGAAAAGACATCAGAGAAGCATCTCAGATGTAGGGCATTGGACACATTATTGGGATTGACCTATCATTGCATGCTTTAACACTGTATAAATATCTACGTAGTTAAGGTTGTCCTCTTCTAATTCTGATAGATTAGAAGGAAATGACCATAGGGGAGCCCATCAAACCAAGTTTTTTGCCTTCGGGCTGCTTAATATTGTAGTTGTTCCACTGCCATATTTATCTTTTCTTTTTTCTCAAAGACTTGTTGCTAAGTAAATTGCTGCATAGTTATACATGTGTTCCAAATGTGAATGCATGGGATTCTATGATTAGTATACAGACAGAAGAAATGATGATGTCCCCCTCCCACCCAAAACCCCATAGCACATTACTTAGATATGTCAGAAGGGTTGGGATATAAAATTGATTAAAGTTACTATTTACTATTTATCTATATTCAGTTTAAATTCAATAACTAAAATAATTAAAGCTGCAAACCATACACTGTTACCATTCACATATTTAACGATAAGCATTTAAAATACTGAACAAAACCTGAAGCATTGCTTTTTCTTCCTGTTGCTTCTCTGAGAAAGCTTGCTTCAAATTGGCCAACTCGGACTCCAACTGCTCTACCTGAAAAATCAAATGAAGTAATCTTAATTGCACTTTAAATCTTAAGTGTACAATCAGGTAATAATAAATATTACCCAGTAAGAATAAAAGAGTTTTCTAATAATCTCTCAAAGTCACAGTTACCATGAATTTTAGACAATAAAGACACATTGTAAGGTTTATAGAGTCAACTTCTAACTGAACCAATTATCTTATCAGAGCAAGACAAGTCCCATGTTACATTACAATATTTTATAGTGCAAGAAATGACAGGTAACCACCAAATAGTACATGAGCTTCAAGATAGATTTTACTAGAGGGCATCAAAAATTTTACAGGGCACATCCCTTGCATGTTAACAACAATAAAATAAATTGAACAGAAATTGGCTAACAGACAATAAGAAGTTGAAATAAAAAAGACATGCATAAAAAAGAAGACAGGAATAAGACAAAAAAACTGATCAATGACTTCAATTAGTGTTATCACACAAATCTGCACCAGCAGACCTGCCTAATAATTATAGGCCATCTAGCCATGTTACTGCTAAATGCCTCTCTGTTTGGACTGGTGCTTTTCCAGTCTCAGGGGGGTGTCCCTAGGGATTGTATGCTGTTATCAAAAGAACTAATCTGTGTAAACTCCAATTTGATCATCCCACAAGAAACTTGCCCTTGAAATGAAGAAATTTCTCACTGTTTCAAATCTGATTTCTCACTGTTTTTTAGGACATCCAACAGATCTGATCTTTTGGCCCACTGAATCTGTCTTTAAGCTTGTGATTTGATGCTCTTTTAGTGCCTCTTGTTTAGGGGTTTAAGAAGGATAGTTTTTCTGTCCAAGTTAGCCTTTAAACATGCACTAAAACATCAAATACTCCTCTAGATCTTTTACACTTTTATGATGAAAGTAAATAAGCAAACCATGACAAATGAACACAAGTGTTTTTGGTCAACATGACCCGGGAAAAACCCCCATGGGGAAAACCAGTAAGAGAGTAGATGTATTATGGATTTCTCAATCAAATGCTACAATAAGGAAATGAAACAATGGAACTTGAGACAAGAGAAAGCTCTTCTCAAGCTTGCTTTGGAGTTGCTTGAAATTTGTGCCCCTTTTGGACTTGTGCGCCCTCTTTCCTTTGTGCCTACTAGAAGAAGATTTGCACCCCTTTGCGCCCTTGCCTGAATGCTTGATTGCTTGCGCCCTTGCCTCTTGCTTGAATGCTTGTTGATGAAGTGCGCCCACACACTTGCTGCACCCTTCCTCCACAACAAATGTGCACCTCCAGTGGTGCACCCCTCCTCAAGCAATGCATGCCCTCTACCAAGATTGTGCCCCTCTCACAAGTAGCCTCCTCACAATCTTGGTGCGCCCTCAATAATTGTGCACCCCCTCTCAAACTTCACTTCTTCTTCAAACCCTCTTCTCCTCTCTTCCTCTCCTTCACTCTAATCTCCAAGTGAACAATGAGCATCCTTTTCCTCCTTTGCCTCCTTTAGCCTCATCCTTAGGCTAACCTAGGAAATCAATGACTCAGATTAGATCTAGGCCATTCTCCAAAATGAATGGATGAGATTAGATCTCATAATTCACTTAACTTTCCATAGTTTACTTTTTCCTTCATTAATGACTTTATAAAATCAACTTGACTTTACAACTTAAAGTACTTTTTCATCAATGATGTTATAAAGTCAAAGTGACTTTATAACATAAAGTAAAAGGCGAGGGTCAAATATTTCCCCCTTAGTGTTTAGAGACTCACAAACACAAGGGGACCACTTTCCAAGGTACCCAAATCTCAACACTCCCTCTTACCGAGGAAAGTGTTACTCACCACTCCCTTGTCCCTGAAGTATACATCCTTACCCCTTGGCAAGGACTCAATGAGTAAGTCTGTAACCTGCTCATCAAAAGTGGCCTCGGAATCTAATTTGCTCGTCACCATAGCCAAGTGGCACCCAAACCTCTCTGGCGTTCTGCACTCTCTCAACAACCTCTAAGGCTCTCCAACATACTCCTTGGCTTTCTTCAAGGTCTCCTGAAACCATCTCGGTTTCTTCTTCCCTGAAGTAACCTCTCGTGGAGTAGTCTCCCATGCCCCTGAGTCTCATGCACAGAACTCTGCAAAGTAGTATGTGACCCTAAAGCACCTACACCAACTGTTTGTATGGCAACTGTGAACTTGAAACTGTCCTGGGTAGACCAGTCACCCCTGAACTCGATGTACTTGACACCTGAGGTTGTGTCCCCTGCGATGCATCCCTCTGCATCTGTGGGACCTCCTCAACTCTATCTCTCGACTCAAGAGATCTCCCTAAGGCTCTACTCTCCTTGAATCTGACATCTCTCCTCACCATCACTCTCCTCTATGTTGAAAGGTAGATCTGGTAGGCCTTAGAGACCTCTGAGTATCCAACTAGTATCCCCTTCTCTACCGTGGGATCTAGCTTTGTCCTCTTCTCTGAGGGGACATGAGAGAACGTAAAGCACACAAATATGCATAGGTGCTCAACATCAGGCCTACTCCCAGTGAAGGCCTCCTCAGGAGTCTTCCTCCCCAAAGCTCTATGGGGACTCCTGTTCTGCAAATATACTGCAGTACTACAAGCCTCTACCCATAAGTAGAGATTTATTGGTTGACTTCATTCTGGGGTTTGTAGGGGCACTATCTTCTTGTGTAGGCCAAATTTTATTGAATAGAAGCCAGGCTCGCATTGTGTAGCTGAGATCTTCTTAGTTGGAGGCGTTTTCTATTGTATGAGACCGCCATCATTCTTGCAGGGGCTGAGTTTCATTACTAGGCCGAAATCTCTTCTTTGTTGGTCGAGTTCTATTGCTAGGCAGAGTTTTATATTAGTTGCGTGAACCATCTTCCCTTGCTGCCCGGTTTTACTGCTGTTTGGGCAGAATCTCTTGCTGTAGAAGTCGGTTATCATGACCAGGGCCGATTCCCTTCTGGCTAGGCCGATTTTGGGCTGAGTTTCTACTGCTGGAGGATGCAATCTTTCTGAGTTCATTTGCTGTGGAGGACCATACTCTTGACACGGCCGATTTGGTATCTAAAGAGCTGCAAATTTGGAGAAGAGTTTGATCTGAACCAGTGTTGCAAACATCGGCATCGGCAAAATATCGCCAAGGGTTCGAAAATGAAAATATCGGCAACATCGGGGAAAATATCAGAAAATGTCATAAGAATGAAAAACAATGTTGTAAGAATGAAAATATCGGAAAATATCGCCGACCCTGATTTTGAAGATAATATCGCCAACATCGCGATGTTGGTAACACTGATCTGAACCTCTCTCATTGACCAAGCTTGTAACAAGTCAAAAAACTTAATAAAAAAAACCAGATCTGGGCTGTATTCAATTTGTTATTGATTGAGTTATTCTCCATTATAAATTGCTGTTATAATTGGTATACTTTTTACATATTTCTTTGGCACCAAAAACCATGCTTAATCCTTGACAAACAAGTCAAGAAAACATAGCTGCAAATGTAAAATCATAACAGAAGAGATAAGAGGGGAATATACAGGGTTTGGGGTGAGTCTACCAAGTGTTTGACATAAGTCCCACACCAGAAATAAACCCAGAACACTACAGCAGCCAATTCAAAGGGAATTACAGTGGGTTCTTGTACATGCAAACTAAGTGTTTGTCAAAAGTTTTGACCAGAAAATCATCCAATAACTAACAGCGGTGAAAGGGAGAGTTATTCAGTGGGTTTTTGAGGTTGTTGGCCAACCGTTTGACGGAAGTCCTGACCCAAATACTAATCTAAATATAACAGCAGCAAGTACAAATTTATTACAGCAGCAATAAGAGGGTTACACAGTGGGAATTGGGTATGTTAACCAAGTGTTTGATTAAAATACCCAACCAGAAATACATCTAGACATACTACAGCAACCAAATAAGGAGTATAACAGTGGATTTAGAACATGTCAGCAAAGTGTTTGTCATAATTCCTGAACCAGCAACACTCAGAAAATATAACAGCAGTAGTGAGGGATATTACAAAAACACTGGACGATCATTGTTGTAATCCATTGCTTTCAACCTACTTCTAAATTGACTACTGCTGGCAGTGTTCCCTACTCAGTAGAAGGTCTGAGTCTCAAATAACTCACAAAGGGTAATAAAGACTATATGGAATGGTTAGAATGGGATGGTTGGAGTTAACCTAGTTGAATTCAATGATAAGGCTCAATAGAAGTGCAAATCATTCTTGTATGGAGATCATGTTATTCATGTGTTTCAACTTTATTCCCTTTTTCTAGACAGGTTGGATAGAACCAAAAATGGTATATGTGCACCTTAGCATTTGACAAATTTCTGTTTCTAATGTTTACAATCCTAAAAGCTTGCAAAACATGATGCCTGTTGTTTTGCTTAATATTAAACATTGACCAGAAGATGCACAAATACATGTTTGACAGGGAAGCAAAGAAACAGTGAGGAACCTTTGCATCCAGCAAGCACCTATTTTCTTCTTTAACCATCTCCATGGATGCTTTTTCTAGCTCTTCTAACCTGCCAAAAAGAAAAGGCAATCATTCTCAAATCAGCAGATCATGATTATTTGCCTGGAAAAATATAGAAACAAGTTCCATTTCCACTATATTGGCTCTTGTAAAGAATTTATCTATAGATCTCGGTTTAAGAGTTTGAACCTCAGAATAGCAGTTTTCTTCTCCTCCAAAGCCTGACATAGTTCAATTTTCAACCACTTTACCTGATGAATGAGAATCACATGATAAACAACATTTAGTTCAGACATGTAACTCTTCCATTATTAATCACTATGTTGTTTTGTTAGAAGAAGATTGAGATTTTATGCATCTTTTCTTTCACACAAGAAATGTATAGGGAAATAAAAGATTCCATAAAGACTACAAATTCCAATAGTTGCTTAGACTTATCATCAAAGTTACATGAACCATGGGTGTGATCAGAATCGGCAGAAGATTCTGGGGCAGGTTCGACACTCATCCTGAAATTAGGAATCGGGGAATCAGAACCCTACCCCTAACTTTTTTTGTAAATATCTCTTGCAAATATCTTCGATTTCTCCCAGTAGTTCTGATTTCTCTCAAGTTTTTCAGGTTGTTGATTTGTCCAATATTTTCATAATTCTTGAGGCCTTATTCTTGCCAATATTTTTCCCAATATTTCCAATAAGTTTCTTTTCAGACCCTCGATGATATATTCCCAATTTACAACAATGATAAATATATATATTTAAGATTTAAATTTTATATTGAAAAATAAAGAAATAAAATCTGAATTAAAGCATATCAATTGTTTAGCTTTCATACTGATATTGGGGAATGAGATTCATCAACGATAAATAGTAAATACTAAACTAGTAATATCAGACATCATAGATGTAATTTCTGATATGAAATCAAGTTGAATTTTCAGATTTCCTACATAAACAAAATTTATAAATTTATAATTTGAAATCAAATTTCAGATTTTCATCTCAAGAAATTCATACATTCTAGATCTGTCAACCAAGGCCCACATAATAATATCAAATTGAAATTCAATTATCATAATATGTCAACATGTCAATGATAAAGTTCAAAATTTCAAATAACAAAAACAGAGATTATCTAGAAAGCTCCACAAGTCTGGGAAAAAAAACTGGAAATATGAAAATCTAGACAGTGAGACAAATCCGACAGATAGTCATCGCCCTGCACATCCTCCAATGGAACAGCACCTAATTCCCCAAACTGATGATACAAAGAAGCATGCACAGAAGATGATGCAATACGAATACCATCCCACCCACCAACAACAAAGGCAGAAGAACTTGCCACAACCGAGCTAGACCTAGGCATGGATGCCTCATCTAATTCCCCAACGCAAAAAAGATCTATAGAAGAACTATCCAAAGAGAGGTTAGCCTTCAAACAATTACGGTTATCAAAGTTTTCATCTTTACGATTCACATCCCATAGCTTCAAAGGACCCTTGCTATACCCTACCTTTGATCGAGAGATGAGGCGAAAATTTGAGTGAATGTACACAAGATCTTCTACATTTGTTGATTGGATCTGTTTCTCTTGACTAAATGGATGAACCCATAAGTGCTCTAGATTTTCTTTGCTGTTGAACAGTTGCAAACCTGTAAAAGAACTCTAGATGCAAGCATTTGTACCTCTGGAATTTGGGCACCATAATATCCCCACCATGGAAGAAGTTTCATAGTTCCCCTATCAGCAAGTTCATTTACACTTTCAAATCCACTGCTTCTTGTGATGAACGAAGTAAATTGGCTCTTTAGCTTTGAAAGCTCCATCGGCTCGAAACAAATCTTTGAAATTATTGATCTAAAACCATTGGCCACCTCACTATCTTTGTTTGGGCCCTCTTACCCTCGAATTTAGCCAAGTACGCCTCATCATTGTTGGTTTTTGTAGCATCGGACAGGTACTTCCACAAAGGCTCGGTGTCTAGCCTATAGAAGTCGTCCTTGTAACCTCTAAGTAGACCTTAGGGAGTTCACTTTATGAGCTAAATAATTAAAGCGAATGTTCTTTTGTTAATTAAATTAAATGCCTAAGTTAATGGCATTAGTAACTTAAGTGAGTGTTTGATTAAGTCATGACCGTTAGATCTAAAATGAAGGTGAGATTAGATCTCAGCCTTTGATCACTTTAGAGATCTAGGGTTTGATTGATTTGGTCAAATCTCAAATTAATAAAAGACATCCTAGGTGAGAGGATGAGACACATTGAGAGTACATTGGAGCAAAGAGGGATTCTTTGCTCATGTGCTTGTGTCACAGTGATGGTACACAAAGAGTTAGTGAGCACTCAGGTGTGTCAGGGCAGGGGCCGAGGAAAGGGTGCAAGGGGCAGCTAGGGAGATAGTAGCCAAATGGGCTAGGCTATCAGCTGCAACTGTATTTCCTTAGAAGGACCTGTTGACCGCCTCTCCAACACAGGTGGTCAACTCCATGTGCCATGAAGAGACGCATCATCAGATGCAAATTTGTCGAAGACTTTTGGTTCTACAGGGCATGTTTGGCCCAAGCACTTCTTTTCGTAATTGGAATTGTTGCACCCCTGCGTGGGTTAATAATGTAATAGGTCTGCATGAGTCATGTCTAAGTCAGTTACCTTGGGATCGGTTCACTGGGAGAGTTCCTTTCACCGAGGGTTTTTTATCCTCAGGTTATCAATTGGGTTTTTCAACCTTATTGATTTCCCTTGAGTTTTTCCCTCACACTTGCAATAATTCCTCCAAAGTGGTG
>ML780971.1:1063577-1087480 GCA_009831015.1 Picea engelmannii
GTAGATGCTTGGTGGACAAGCTATGGTGGTAGAGTACCCCATCTACAAAAACTTGCCATTCGGGTGCTTAGCCAAACATGTAGCTCTTCAGGATGCGAGCGCAACTGGAGTGCATTTGATAAAATACACACCAAGAAGCACAATAGGTTACAAATTTTCAAATTAAATTTTTAATTCATTATAAATTAAAATTATAATTATAATATTATTATTAATTTATAATTTATGGCCCTCATACAGGTTGGAATCCCAGCACCTCAATGACATGGTATATGTCTACTACAAGCTCCGATTGTTGGTGAGGCAGATTCAGAAAACACCTGATGTGGACGCCATTTCGTTGGATGGGATTGACACCAGTGTTGAATGGAGGGTTGAGTCCGAGAGGCCTATCTTGGAATCGATGCCTGATTGGATACAACAGGAGGTAGAGGGGGCAGTAGCAGAGGAGGAGGAGGAGGCGGAGGGGGATGTTACAAAGCAGAGTCTTCCACCATCTTCATGGACTCGGACAGAGGGAGTTGTACTTGGCAGTAGCACCAGTAGAGGACACCAGAGTCTAGCTCCTGCTTCTTCTACAGGACGTCAGAGTCAAGTGCCAACCCCAAGGGCTTCTTCCTCTGGAGGAAAAGCTATCACCTTTTCCCGTAAAAGGGGCAGAGCGAATCATTAGACTTTATTTGATTTCATTGGAGATGACTCATGATGATGAGATACATTTGTCACTTATTATATTTTTTGATGATATTTTGAGGCTTTAGACTCAGGAGTCAGGACATGATTCAGTGTTGATCTGTAGACTATGATGTATTCGAGTTTACTAGACATCTTATACATCTTATATATGAGTTCTCTTTTCATATTTATGTGGAAATGCATTTATTTGATGTTGTTGATGCTTTAGATATTTAAAAAATTGAAAAAAAATGAATATTTTGTATTGTTTTCGTTCTTACGACATTTTCCGATATTTACCGATATTGCCGATATTTTCGTTTTCGGACCCTCGGTGATATTTTGCCGTTGTCAATGTTGGTAACACTGGTCTATATACAGTCTTGGGGTAAGGGCCACCTTATCGTTGCTTTGAGTTGTGGATCTGGATAGACCCTCTAGATTGTTTGTTGATATCTTTGATTGTTTGTTGACCCTAAGTCTATTGTTGAACCAAGTCAATGAGTTTAGAACACATCATATGGTTGCATATAAGCCCTTGACTTGCCTCTTGAAATTGCTTAAATGACTCCACAGCCCAAATAGATAAGGCACTAGACTCCCTTTCACTCATCTCACCAACCCATCTCATTTTATCCTTCTTTCATCTACATTGTTGCTAGGTTCTCTTTACTCCCACTCAATACTACACAAGGTGAGCCTAGTTAACTCTTAGGCATACCCCCCTTGACTAGGAACCTTTCCTGAGTCTAAAGTGCAGAGGAGTGTTGGTGAGGTGACAGTGGCCAACCTCCTTAGTTCCACAAGGTCAGTACCCATCTTTGGGACTTTAAGCTAAAGGTGCCAGTTCGTGTGGTAACAGCCAACATAGCATCACAAATTGACTGGAAAAATGGATTGGTCTTTGTGATGCTCAAAGGTATGTCACTCCAGGAAAGACACCTCCCCACAACCTTTTCTGCATCTTGCTTCTTTTTTTTAACCACTGACCTGATGGGATGTTGTGCCCCACCTCCAATTCTTGTAACAAGGAAAGGTGAGGTCCTCATGTAAGGTGAATCCGTGTAGTCCCTCTCATTGCTCTAAGTTCCAGATATGCCTATGGTTCTTGAGGATCTAGCCACTCCGTTAGTGGCAAGTTCAGCTGCGGGAGTGGTTGTCTCTTCCTTCTTTTTATCCTTTTTATAAATAGCATTGTGGGCAATTCACATAATCTCTAGGGTTGATTCACTACAAATCACAACATCATGCCCTAGGATTTTAGCCAAGTGGTGCTTCAACCAGCTAACCCATCTTGTCATTTGATAGCCACATAGTTTACAAGACAATCTTTGTTGGTTTGTCCCATCTTCAGGTTCACCATACTGCCAAATTGGGTCCAAACACTTTGGCATATTGGCAAGGCAATACTCAACTTCCAACTTGAAACCTAGGACCAAAAAGACCAGAAAAAATGAACATCAAACACTGCTGGAAAAAAAAACAGCTTGTAGATTAAAAAAACAAACCTCTAGATTGTTCTGAGCCATGAAAAATGATAACAAGAAGTAGTGTTTCATCATCAAACACTGCTGGAAAAAAAATAGCTTGCTGATATAAAAAAATAGACCTCTAGATTGTTCTATGAGCCATGAAAAATGATAATAAGAGGCAAGCAATGTGAACTTTCAAAACCCTGCATAAATCTAGAAAAAAAAACTAGTAAGAGCATGGGATTTCAAGAAAGACCTGGGATCTGTGAATACGAACACTGTAGGCAGATAGGAATTGATCCCTGCTGCAATTAAAAATACTTTGATGGTGATGAAAACAATGGTTTGGCGCTCTTAACAGTGGTTGTTGATGCTGGTAAGCCCCTTCCCTCTCATTCCCCAATAGCTGTAAAGACAAATAATCCAAAATTGCACTGGGCAATTTTTTCTGTCGTGGCACGAAAAATAGCCAATTTTGCCAATATTTTCTAAAAATCGTGATGTCCGAAATTTACTAAAAAATCGCGATGTCTGAAATTTACTAAAAAATCGATATTTTTTCTTGCCAAGTTTTTGGCTAGGTTTGAGACTGACATCACGATTTTTCACGATGTTATCGAAAAATGGGTGATTTTTTCAACTATGAATCCTATAATTCTCTCTCTCTTGTTTCCATGTGTTTTAGACGTAGGGAACTAACCTTTCACAATAGTATCAGAGGCTGTTGACATCTTCCATACTTGGGAAAATGGGTAAGCTGCTAAAAATGATTCATGAATTGTGAGATGAAATACAAGCGAGAGCCGTTCAGGAACTTTAAAAGAAGCAGAAATTATTTGTCCATATCAAAGATGATGGTGATAGGAGGAAGGTTTTAATCACATGATTTTCTGGCATGCCTGAAGAAAAACAAGAGATTTGCTTTGTACCAGGTTTTCTAGAAAACACAATCTTGCAATTGATGACGACCTTCTAGAAAGTAGTGCTCTTGTCTGCCATATAGGAATCAACTGAAAACAAGTTTCAGTAGGAGGGGGGCGGTGCCGAAACCATCAGATTCTATCATTACCTGTTCTCAAAATGTTTGAAGATATATCTTGTCTTGAAAATTGAAATCTTGACACTCACTGTCTAGGCAGGAGTGGAAGGTCCCCAGAATATGGCAGAACAGTTGAAGCAGATCCATTGCCAGTCTATATTAAGCCTGGGTATAAAAAACATAAGGCTACATAGACTTGGCCTCATCTTAGTTTCATCCATTTTTATAAATCAAACTTTCAAAGAGCCTCTGTATGTGAACACAAGGCTACACAGAGTCACAGACTTGGTCTTGTATCTTAGTTTCACCCATTTTTATATATCAATGAACATAGTCTTCTTTAACCTACAGAAGGAAAATTTACAGAAGACAGAATATATTCACCAAATTTTTAACGATAGGCTCTCCTGAGGCTGCCATGAAAAAGTTTCACTTGTAGAGTAAAGTACTTCCTCTGCAGAGAGGGATTATAGAAATATTTACGTTTCCCCATGTGCATTTTATTTTGAGAAAAGAGCTCAAGTTCAAAAGCATGGACTACAAAAAATATCTAGAAGCTGAGAGAGAAAGGACCTCTGTATAGTCGAGCTAACTCTGATAAAAATGGGATGAATTGAAAGATGTCAAGAGATACTCCTGTTATATGACTATCTTGATTTTAAAAGCATCCACCAGTAAACAACCAAAAGCTTGACCATCTCTTAGAAAGAAGTTGACAGTCTCATATGGTCACCAATGTACCTGCTCCTGGAGGTGTGCAGTAGAATTCATGTCTTCAATGACCAAGTCATTGGTCAAGCCAGCACTATCATTTTGCTTGAAATTTCCTCTTTGTAGACAATATAAAGCATCCTCACTTTTCTGGTTGACTAAGTTACAATTCGAATCACCCTCATGTCTTAGTTTAGGTGATTCTAGAAGCCTTTGCTCTACGGCAGTTGCAGCCTTGTTGAGATTATTATTGCACAGTTTAGATGTGGCACCTTGTGAGTGACCCAAGCTATGATGTTCTGTTGTACGCTCATGAATAACAGCTAAAATCTTGGGACGATGTTTTTCCCGTAGAGTTTGCAGGTTGGTCTCATCCACTGTCTGGTACCCAGTGCAAGCGGTTAAAACAAGCTGGCTGCTATCAAATGTTGAGGCTGCAAGAGACTGAAACAAAGAAACTGCATCTCCTGCATCTTTTGTAGCGAGGAGTTCAGGGCCTGCCCACGAAATTGCATGCAATCTTGCTTCAGTTGCCAAAAAGAAGCTATGCTTTCACACGAGACAAAAGTACAGGCAGCATACATAACATATAAAGTATATTTATCCTTTGAAAACACTCAATTTCTCAGCATTGATTTTTAAAATGCAGCCAAACTAACACTAATAATGAAAATTGAAGTACATGATAAAGTGGATTATGCAATACCATGTAAATCCATAAGAGCAAGAGCAGTGCGAAACAGCATTGTTCGATTGCCTTCATATAAAAGGACATCCCATACTCGCAAAACTGTTGCCAGAGATAAGTCAGGAATGAGAGAACACTAATAAGAGCAGGATATCTGTCTGTATGTGTAAAATCAAAGTAAATTTTAATTGTGCATCTGCAGACAAGGAAAATTCAAAACTGACTATCATTCAAAAAACAGAACCATGTTACAATTTAGCTTAAGTCAGAAATCAGAACCTGTTTTGTAAATACTCTTGTTAAAGCTTGGGGCTGTTAATTTGGAACGACCACATATATAAAACAGATGCATGATTATAGAAACTAGTGAGCTACATAAACTAGTAAGTTACGATCTAATAGATAGATTTGGAATAATTGGCAGGACTGGTAGCTAGGAATAGGGATTCTGTAGCTGAGTCCTGACTAGGGGGCTGGATGAGGAACTCTTGGACTTTTCTGAGAATCCTCTAGAAGGGGTCTCTATCTTCCCCATGGGCCTTTTTAACTTTTCAACCCTAGGGCATCATGAAGTCCTGAACATTCGTGGGGGAGAGTTTCTAGTGAACAAAACTTTGGGAAATCAGACCAAAGTGCCCACCTATGCAAGCAATAAGGTGGGGTCTGATACAAGATTTAGTTTGGCACGGGATGACTGGTGCAGTAAAAGCATATTCAAGTCCAACAGGCAAGTTCTACTCAACAAGATGTTGGATGGGATTGGTGGTAACTCTGCCTCGGGTCAGGCCTTGCAAGCTTCGTCTTCCTCAACTGAGCTTGGAGGATTCGTTTCTGAGCAAGAGCTTCGTGTTTCAGAGGACTCATTGCTTGTGAACTCAGTCAATCCTTTTACTAAATGGTAGGAGGGGCAGTTGTGAGAGGAATTGGCATGGTTAAGTGAGCTGGAAGGACTAAGCAAGGAGAGTAAGGGGTTTTCTTCCAACAGGCCAAGCTGTCCGGACAGAGGTCAGTAATATTTGGGGGGAGGGTGGTCACACACTATATCTGGTAAGAGAGGAAAGAGATGCGTGAAGACAAAAAGGTAGCAGGTTAGATTGGTGCTTGGTGAAGGCATTAAAATGCATGAAGTCATGGAATTAGCAGGCCAAGCTCTGGCTGAGCAATTTTATGGTAGACAACTATCCAAGAAATCTTTATAGGACTAGATGGAGGGAGAATGGAGGCTGGTGCTAGGGTATGTACTAGTATTTCACACATTGGTGTGTGGATAGTTGGATTTCATCTTTCGGTCCGAAGGGGATGCTCTAAAACTCTTGGGGTCTAGCTCCTCAGATTGCCACTCAACTTCTGGCCAATGGAGGTGTTTAACAAAATAAGGAACAGTCTTGGCCCTTGGGTCTTTCCTCAAAGCCGACAATAGTTATTAGTCTTCCAATTCTTGCACCATTGCACAAATACTGGTGGCAGTGGATTTGAGAGAGGGGTTGGCAAAGGAGATTGTTTTAAATAAGGGTGATATGCATTTTTGTCAAACATTAGATTATTTAGGAATTCCATTCAAGTACGCAAGGTACCATGTATACAGTCATCTAGCAGCTAACTGTGCTCTCAAATTCTCAAAAAAAACTGATTCCAAAAAGTTGGTGAAGCACCAATTCCAGAGAAGAGGAGACTCTTTGCTTCATACTCAAAAAACTTGGGCAATGTGGACGGAATATCAAGAGAGGTACATAACGGTTCAAAGGAGATGGGGGAGAAGGCACCATCTGCGAGAGATGATGGGATCATGCTATCAAATCAAGTGATAAGTAAGATGGAGGCTGAGGTCCTTGGTAGGATCTCGGCTAGCTCAAAGGAGAGCATTGACTTGATGGTGCAGTAACCCAACGAGGATGCTCAGGCCAAATTTATGCATCACATTGTTTCAGGTAAGTCTCATTCAGCACTTCCAGATTTGGTTTTTAGTATTTTACTAATAGAACTCCTCAGTTATTAGACCCCAAGTCTTGGCCAGGTTTGGGGGTTTATAAGCTAGGAACTTCGTCAAGGGCCAAAAGAGATAATTCAGGACAAGAGGATTTAACCCATTTTAACCCTAGATTCAAGGGTCCGGGAAGGGGGACAGTTGTAGAGCAGAAGATGGAGGGAACTAATTTCAAAGTGGGAAACAAGGAGTCTATGGACTCTCTCCCATCCTCTTCCGGGGAGATTACTAAACCACCAAACTAGGCTAGGTACCCATGAAGATCTGGGAAATTATTCTCAAGCTGCTAAATTCTAGCATTGAAGGTAGCATTTGCATGGAAGGATTAAACGAGGGAATAGTAGCTAGGAAGGGAGGAGGTCTCATATCTCTATAGCTCAACCCAGAGCTAAAAACGAAGTTCAACAAGGGAAGCAAAAGACACTTCAAGGGGCACTTAGAGCAAACCAAACCCCTGGGGATGGTCACCCATGATCTTGATGTCCTTCAATGTTCGAGGTTTGGGCAGCCCATCCAAAAACTTGGCCCTAAAAAGACTAGTGGATATCCACAAGCCTAATGTAATTCTAATCCAAGAAACTATGAAAGAGGGAGTTCAGATTTCTGGAGATTTATCCAAGCTTTTGGGGGATTGAAATTTTCTGCATGTTGATTCTGTACGTAGGTCAGGGGGCTTGCTTATTGGGTGGTGGAAAAGAACCATGAGACTTTCTAATTCTGTAATTTTTGAATCAGGTATTGGAGCTGAACTCATTTCTTAGAAATTGGGGGAAATTTATTTTGCTGTAAACATTTATGGTCCTTACAAGGACAGACTGACATATTGGAAAGGAATGTTGGCACAAGATTTCCTGAGGAGAAGGAATGTTGTTCTAGGTGGGGATCCAAATTCACAACGAGCAGAGCTGAAGTATGGGGTGGTGCTGCGCAATCTGATCCTCTGGTTGATTTACTTGGAAACAAACTGGAGGAGATTGTTTTGATGGATGTTGGGGCAATCAAAATCATTCCAACCTGGATGAACATGAGGTTAAGGGATGACAAGGTGGCCAAACGATTGGATCGATTCCTAATAACAGAGGCTCTAATGAGTGACCAACTTAGGATAAGAACATGAGTTGAAGTAGGTGGGGAATCTGATCACTTACCTATTTTTATGCAACTGGCTAAGGAGGAATGCAAACCTCCAAGCCCCTTTAAGTTTAATCCAACCTGGCTTGAGATGAGGATTTTGTCAAGTTGGTCAAGGCTGAATGGAAACCCTATGATGCTTCACTAAGGGGATCAGCAAGCATCCAGTTTGCCTCAAATCTTAAGACAGTAAAAAAAGCAGTGTCTTCTTGGGCTAATGAGAAAACACTGAAGGAAGAGCAAGCTTTACTCTCCACTAAGGGCAGTATTGCAGAATTTTATAATAAAAAGATTGAAGGATTTACTGATGAATCCTCTATAAAAACAAAGAAACTACCAGCTATGGTCGTTAAATTGGATTTTTCAAAGGCCTTGATGATGACTTGGACAACCTAGCCCACCCCTTGCTTGCCAAACGATTTGCCCAGGAGGGGCAAAACATTCCACTTTTGAGCTTGACGTCATGATCTTGGGGGCTAGGGCATGGTGGTGAGGTGCCACTCTTTGACACATGGACGTTTGAGGAGGAGAAGGGTCCTCACCATGATGAGAGTACTTAGATGCTTGACATGTGGCCTTTGGAGGCCTATCCATGCTTCTCCAACACCAACGACTTCATCAAAGTGGCAAAACGTCCCCTAAAGGGGTGACGTCCTCCTGAATTAGGGTCTTATTTGTGCAAAAAGTGAAATTTTAAGTGAATTGTTTAATATTACTTTGTTAAGGGGGCAAGATTAGGGTTGTTGACCCCTAATATTGTGTTTTACTCCTTAATTTGTGGACAAACTATGTTAGCTACATTTAGTATAAATAGAGATCATAAGATCTCATTTTAAATATAGCTCTCCCTTGTGGAGAAGGATACTTATCTGAAATTTTTGGCCCTCTTGGCTCTTTCTATCTCTTGTGCAATTGTTATGGTTTATCTTTGTTATTGATGGTGAAAAGTGATGCGCTATGCTTGGAGACTCTTTCTTATGCATGTGGATCCACTTAACTTGGAAGATTAGGGTTTGATCTAGCTTTGTTGTGGAATTGGTAAGGGAAAATCTGCATTTATTGTCTTTTGTCTTGCTTTTTTCCATAACTATTGTTGGTTAGAACCCTTGGAGGAGTATAAGGGCATACACCCTCCCCAAGGTTTGTTCTCTTGCTTAAGGAAGGTCATTTTTTACAAGTTGTCTTGGAGAACTACAAGAGCATACACCCTCCAAAGTCATCTTGGTTTGTTTTTTGCAAACCCTAGGAAGTAAAAGGGCTTACACCCCTAGGGCTTTGCGGATCAAACATTTAAATCCAATTTTTGCTTCTCAAGGTCAAATATATTTTTCAAGGTTGTGCCAAGAGAAGTACAAGGGCATAAACCCTCTTGGCATTTCCTAGATTGACTTAGCTACACTTGGGAACTACAAGAGCATACACGCCCAAGTGCTTAGCCAAGTCATCTTTTTCACTGACCCCATAAACCCAATAGTAAGGCACTAATCATATTTTTTAATTTGCATTGGAGATACAAAACATTTGCCTCGACAAACGTGAAATGTCAACCTTTACAAGCTTTCTCTTTTGGATAATGATCTTGATGCCTTGGAGGTTTTTCTTCCCTTAAGGCGTCCCTTTTCTTCCATAATTTCTCATTGTTGTACTAGCTTGTTTTCTACAGCCATTAGGCAGCAGAAAATCACTAACCCTAGGTGCTAATATCTCACTAACTAGCCCCTAACTTTCTTCCATTTTTTAGCCACTAATTTCGCTAACTAGGGTGCACTGTTTAAACTAGTTTTTGGGGATTTCCTTATGGTTGATTTAGCTGCTGCATGTCATTGAATGCTACAGCCATAAGGCTGATAATTTACTGCAGAAAATCATTTTATAACAGCTTGCTTTATTCAGTCTTAAATTGCTATGCTCAAGTCATAATTGATTACTAAATTCATTGATGATATTGCCAATTGATCTTGTGCTTTATAAGCTGATTTGGATACTTTATTTGCTGATATAAACTGTCATCCACTGCTGTAAATTAGGGACAACAAGCTTAACTTGCTGATCCATACTAACACATAGCATTGCAAGGTGTCTTTTCTTGTGTTTCGGGCCGATACAGGTGCACCGACAACTATCTCTTCACTTGGTATCCATTCACCTCGCTTCACTTACCATTTTCAGTCAATCTATTCTTCCATCACTTGACCTTCAGGGGGACTTCTCCTTACACTTCCCTTCATCCTTCTCTTTCCCCCTAGGGTCTTCGGGATCACCTCCCGGGAGTGACCTTAGTCACCCCCCAAGTGCGAGACCTACATCAAGGTGACATTGGGTGTAGGATTCCCAAGTCGTAGCACTTGCTTTTGTGGTTGGGTTGGGCTTTTCCCAACCTACAACTTGTGATATAACAGGCCTAAGGCAGGGTTGCCCTCTATCACCCCTGTTGTTTCTGATAGTGGCTAAAAGTCTTAGTAGGGCTTTGCTGGAGGTAAGAAGGTATGGCTCACTAAAAGGTATAAAACTAGGGAGAACTCTATTTCTAACTCATTTACTTTTAAGTTTTTTTTTTATGATGTCCTTTAATTTTGTGATGGTTCAAGAAGAGATGCAGCTAAATTAAAAGAAATAATCGAGCTCTATTGTGTTGCTACTGGTATGAAGGTCAATATGCATAAACTCTTCCATTTCTTTTAATGGAGTAGCAGATGATCATATTAGGTATATCCTTCAGCTTCTCCCTTACCATCAGATTGCCTTTCAAGAGGGTTTCAAATTCCAAGGTTTTCATATCAAACCAAATGACTATGGGATTAATGAGTGGATATGGCTCATTGCTAACGTAGGAAGGAGAATCAATTTATGGTGTAATAGATGGTTAACCTAAGTTGCAAAAAGCATGGAAACGTGTACTAGTTTTGGAAATGGGAACGCCTAGAAACACAAACCACCCCCCAAACAGGAATGTCAAGGGATAGACTCATCCCTTCTTTTTAGTGTGCTGCCCTAACAAAGCTATATGACAGTTTCAAGTCTCATCTCAAGATGAAAACTCAGAGGCAAATGACTCATTTTATTGACAAAACTGGGGGATGGGGTTATTTTGATGGAGCCTCACAAGGTAACCCTTCATGCTGTGGAGCAGGGAGAGTAATCTATGTGATTGATTGTCATTTCTGTAGATTTAAGGTAGATTTAGGAGGGCCTCCAAAATTATGCTGAGCATATTCTATTGAAATTGTTTTACACCTTACTGCAAATAATGGGGTTTCTAATCTTCAGGTCTTTGGTGATTCCATGGTTGTCATCAATTGCATGAAAGGACTATATAGGATTGAAAATCTTCTCTTAAGCCCCATCTTTGAGGAAGTCTCGAGAATAAAATCAATTTTTAACTCCATTGACTTTGCTCAATGCTACAGAGAGCCTAATGTGGAAGAGGATGCTCTCTCCAAAGAAGGCTTACAACTTGAAGCTGGCGTATGGTAATTCTAGATTCAAAGGATGGATAGGTGTCTGAATACACTCTTTCAGTCCTGGACAAGTCAGCCATTGGTTTCTTCATACCATATATCTGAAGCAGTTTGAGTTGGTTCTACCGTTGTGATGACAGATTCATTGTAGGGCTTGATATATGTTCAGTTTTAAGCCTTGTTATCCCCCACTTTTACGGATAACTAGGAGATCATGTCTCAAGCCCAACAGGTCCTAGACATGGAGTACCGAGAGCCAGATCGACTTGAGCATGGCCCTGGAGGGCCAATCTTTTCTCCCTTTCAACGCCTCCACTTTGTCAGCAGCAGCAACATCCATCACCTTCAGCTTGGTCCTGTATCAAAGATGGTTCTTGCTCCATGAGGTAATGAGTCCGGGTATCATGGTATGTGTCACTCTAATCCTCAAAACCTTTGAATATGTGCATTTAATTCCTTTTGTTTCTACCAAATGCTTGGATCTTATACTTATCCACTTGACCATGTCTAGGGGGAATGACAGGATGCCCTAGTAAGCCTGTGCCCATAGGTTTTGAGTTGCCACTGGGGGGACTTCTAAAAACTCATCATCTGCTCCCATCATATTACCACTTTTTCATCTTGCTTCCCACTCATCCACCCCATTACACTGGTCCGGGCATTGGGTTGGCCAATTATTTAAGGGTTGCACCTTGCCTTGTGGGAAGACGGGGCTAAAGGCCCAGAAGGTAAAAGCAAGCTGGAAAAAGATAAAAGCCTAAAAATAAAACCTCGAGATGCTTCGCCCAGGGATCCCCAAGAAAGCAATAAAAGGATTCTTAGCAAGAAACAAGAGGGACCCATAAAAAATAATAAAACAAAACCTAGTCAGAGGATAGGGGGTCTCATCACGAGCCAGCGTATTAGGTCCATGGGTACCTAGCAGTATGACACTACTAGCAGCTGGTTACCACGCCAGGGTAGTGGCTCTTGGTTGCATGGCCAAGAGAAAGGGGGTCTCATCACGAGCCAGCCTTCTCATTTCTGTGAAAGTACTTGTGGGTAACACTGCCACCACTGGTCACCACGCCAGGGCAGTGTCCCCTGATTAGCCTCTTGAAAGAAAAAAGAAATAAAGAAATAAGAATAAAATGGCATGAATGGGCTTGGAAACATTTGCATCCATGACAGGTGCAGCTCGCCTTCTACAAAGGCACCCACAGGTAAGCCTTGCATTTCCCTGCTTTCACTGCACCCCTTGTCAGGACATCCCTTATCCACCTCACCCATTTACATGACTTGGATTTAATCTCTTCCAAAAACATCCCTTTTCCAGTGGACACTAGCCTAATAGGACGCCCTGTCACCTCCTCCAAACTTGTATTGCAGATTTGTATAATGCCTTTGAAGTTTGAGCACTTGACTGGGGTAAAGGGGGCTTTGTGCACATGTTTAATAATATTGATGATGAGATGTGATTGACATTGCTATGATCCATGTGACTCATGAGCCCATGGAGGGCGTAGTTGTTGATATGCAGGATCATGCACGACGGGCAAGTAGCACATTGGGGAGATGATTAGTTCGGACCTCCATGGGGCTGAAGAGCCCACCAGATGGATGCTAAGACCCCAGCAGGGGGCATAGACAGGACAGAGGGGCTTGCACCAGAGAAGAGGAGGACATTCCACAAAGGCACCCTGGCAGAGCCTTACCTAGGGGGGTTGTGCCCTCTTCATTGGAACGTTGGTTTTGGAAGGCCTAGGACGTCGCTCAGGAGGCCCATGACGTCATCCAGCCTTATGGACGTTTTGGGAGGCAGTCATGGCAGTTTGGCACGTGTGGCAGGTTGGAGAAGCCCAAGGAGGGCTAACGTTTTTCTCCAGGAGGTTGCATTTGCCCTAGAAAGGGATAACGTCACCCTAGAAGGGTCGTGACGTCTTTCTTTTGCTTGATTAGGGTTTTAATTTATGATATTTAATGTAAAACAGTATTATTTGGTATTTTGGCCTTGTCGGCCTTTAAATGACCAAAAATTTAATTAAGGTCATTGGTATGCTATATATTGAGGGTTTTCACTCTCATTTATTCATCATCTTTCACTCACCACTTGGTGAGTTCTGAAATTTGCGCCCTATTCTAGGGTTTTGGCTGAAATTGTGAGGCGTGTTGACCGCCCATTTAACATCGGTGGTCAACTCATGTGCCATGAAGAGATGCATCATCAGATGCCACGTTGTCGAAGACTTTGGTCCTATAGAGTAGTGTTTGGCCCCAGCACTTTATTTTGTAATTGGAATTTCCGCACCCCTGCATGGGTTAATAATGTAATAGGTCTGCATCAGTCATGTCTAGGTCAGTTACCTTGGGATCGGTTCACTGGGAGAGTTCCTTTCACCGAGGGTTTTTTATCCTCAGGTTATCAGTTGAGCTTTTCAGCCTTACTGATTTCCCTTGAGTTTTTCCCTCACACTTGCAATAAGTCCTCCAAAGTGGTGAACGGCGTTCTAGTGGGCTTATGTTTTGGTAACTATTATAGGGAATCATTGTAAATGACCATGCAAGACATCTTAGAAAGTTTCGCGGAATTCCGTCGAGTCTAGGTTAGTTTTTTTTAATTAATTAATTTTTAATTAAATTTCCCTAAGTTTGGAGGTTTTATTATTTAATTAATTAATTATTTTTGAGCAATAATTGCAAAAACTGGATCCTTAGACTTTTGATAGGGGTATTTGTGCTCAAAAGAAATGGAATAGCACCCCCTATATCCATGGACCAAGTTTCAACTCAGTCGGACAACTTTAGCCATGGGTTAGTCCACCCAGAGTGTTAGTCAGTCTAAAACAACAATTTTAATTGCTAAAGTCCAAACATGGCAAAATGTAAAAATTGTAATAATGAGTTAGAAGATGTGAAATGTTGAAATGATGGTTAGAGAGAGACCCCCTAAGCATAACTTTAGCCTCCCAACCTTTTCCAACCTTTTCTAACCCCTTTCCCACCTTCCACACTCAAAAATCACGTCCCCCTAGGGGATTGACGTTTTTCCTTTTTTAATTGATTTGTGACTTGAGTGTGGCCCCCTCTCTTGAGATTTCACTTCATTTGACCTCTACATCACCCCTAGAGGTGACCCCACTCACTCCACCTCACTCACCCCTTCATTTTTATTTTTTTTTGACCTTGTGGAGCGCTCTCCAAGAGAGTTACGCCCCTCTTTTGTGTCTCTCCAATGGAAAATTCGTTTTTTATTGTGAGAGGCTCTTTCTCTGCCCTAGCACAGATCCCACAACCTCCCTCATGAGTTTTGTGTGATCCCAACCTACCTCACTCATCTCTCACCTTTCCTTACCATTCCCTCATCCCAAGAGGTGTGCCCTCCAAGAGAAGTGTGCCCTCCCTCTTCTTGGAACTCAACCAAATAATTTTTAAAAATTATTTGGGACCTTTCACTTACCTTGGCACAAATCCCATGCCTCCTACACACCCTTGGATCTATCCAAGCTATTTTTATATTTTTTCTACACCCTAGATCTATTATGCAAACCCTAAGGGGTGCGCCCTAGCCTTGAGATCTACTCATTTGCTTGGTGGTGGACACTTGGCTTAGATACAAGAAAGGTAGGTTTGCCTCTCCAAGTATAAATAGATCTCATTTCTCTCTCCCAACTCACCATATCTTGAGCTATTGTTATGCTACTTGATTTCCAACTCTCTCTCTCTCTCTAGTCATTCATTTCATTTCATTTCCATTCTATGTTCTAGGGTTTTGGAGTATTTTCTCTCCAAAACCATTTTTCTTGAGTAATATCAATATTGGAGAAACTTTGGAGGACAACAAGAAGACTAAGGCGTATGCTTCTTTTTCCTATGCATGGGAGGTAACATTGTAATGGTTTTCTTTAGATGCTTGCAACACTAGATCTTAAGTAAAGTGTTATCTAAGTAGACCTACTAAGGTGTATGCTTATTGGGTTTATCTATCTTGATGTGTTAAATAAAATAGAAGTGTCATTTTGTTTCAATACATCAACATATTGTCTATTGTATGCATGTTGTTTGAAGAAATCTTGCAGGTTTATTTCTAGGGTTTCATTGGGAACTCCTTCAAGGAGAAGGGTCACTTGAAGCTCTCACATACTCCATTTCTCTAACCCTATTACTCTTCTTCTGCCATTGCTTTTCATCCATTCCATTTTCAGCTAACATATGATTGTTTAAGTAGGTCAATTTAATCAAATAAAATCTTTCTTTTTTTTTGTGGAAAGTTCTTGCCCTAAAAGGCAAGGGTTTTCCTTAACTTTTTTTGGGTTGTGTGTAGCCATTCTAGCAAGCAAAGCTTGCTGATTTTGCAGGTATATCAGATCTGGTTGAGAGGATTTTGGCTGCCCAAAGGAGAAGCACACAACACTAGAAGACCCTTTTGGGGATTTGGTAGCTATCTCTCAACCCTACCTTGCATTTCTTAGCATTTTGGTACGTTTTTTTTGCCTCTTTTTCTTGCTTGTGGTAGTTCACACCTATAGAGGAAGGAGTGGTACGGCCTCCCTCTTTGTGTGAGCTTGTGGGTAGTGTAGATCTAGCTAGCGTTTCAAATTTTAGCATTTTAGCCTTTCTCTCTAGCTAGGACGTGAGATTTAGAAGGTGAAGGGCACCTTCTCAACCTAGGACGTGGGGTAGATTAGTCTTTTGCTTGTTTGCTTGCTTGATAGTTTACTTGCTTAGTTTCTCTCCCTCTTTCTCATTTACTTGTTTGCCCTAATCACTAAATCTTAAAGAAAATTAACCTAACTAAGCAAATCTATAATAATACCTACCTAGTTGGGAGAGGAATACCCCAATAGGCAAGGCTAAGTGTTAATGCTTCATGATATGATATGATGTGATGTGATGTGATCTATGGTTTAATGTTTTAAATTGCTTATGTTTTAGATCTACATCTTAATCTTGAGCCTATTGGGCAACACACTTAAACAATCTAACTAGATTTTGCTTAGTTTCATTTCAAGTTTCTTATCTTCCTTTATGCACATGGTTTAAATCTCAATACTTAACATTTTGCTTAGCAAGTAATTGGTTCTTTAGTCTATTTTGCTTATATCTATTGGAAGCCATTTGCTTGGGCTTGAATGAATGGTTAAGTAGGCAAACACAAATTAAATTTTCTTTCATTCTCTTGAAGGCAAGTTGTTCTTGCCCTAATGCTCTTATTTCATAGCAAGCTCTTATTGTGCATGTGATAGTTTTACTTTTCAGCCATCTTATTTGCTTTACATGTGTTGATAAACTTCAATTGCTAAAGCTTAAGACCACACACTTAAAAGCTAATAACAGTTTCGGTCATATCACTAAATTGCACCTAAAAAGTGCCTTAAAATCTTCTAAACACTCTAATAATCACCTAAAAGTCTACCTAATCAACTTATATACTTAATAGACTATTTAGGGTACCTTAGACCACCATCTTCACCATTTAAAACGGGGCTTGAGGAAAACAACGGAGGGTAGTGGTAGGGGACTGTCCCGTGGCGCACCAGGTGTGTGTCCTCTCCGGGAAGTACTCTTGTTTTGGGCTGACTGGTTTTGCTAGGGTTGGCCTCGTTGCCATACTATCTTGAGCATCCAGCAGTTATTTGGCAATAGGAGGAGGAGGCTTTGGTGAAAGCTAATTAAAACTTGATAAACCTTAAGAAAAGCCTAATAATTAAACCCTAGACCAAACCTAATAGAATACTTGGGGGTTTAATAATTTAGAGTGTGGATCATCTTTGATAATCTTAACAACATTTGTGCTAAGTCTTCTAAAATCTTCTTAAGTTGTTGTTGATCTTGATGTCTTGATGATAATGACATATTGATGATGATCTATTGAATATACGGTGATGTGATATAATGCTTTGGTCTTTGACATCCTGCACACATTAGAAGTAAAACATGGTTAGCTTGTTTTGTATCATTTGTATCCTAGTATTCTTTGGTTGTAAGTAATTGTACATGGTATTCTTTAATTGGATTTATTTGTAAATTTGTAAGTAACTTGTAATATTTTGTAACGAACAACCCTTTAGCATAGTTGACCCCTTGCCCAATTTCTAGGCACTAGTCTTAGTTGACCTAGGGAAAAGGCTTGCCTCACATGCTAACCCTTGCATATTGCATGGTTGCCTTAACATCTTAAGATTAGAATCCCCTCTAACCTTAACAAATTAAAATTAACTCCTAGAACCTAACTCTAACACATCTAGTAACTAAGGTCTACCCCCTTTGGCTTCCCTAGGAGTAAACCTAGATGGAAGAGGTTCCGGTCAAAGTGACAGCGTGGGCTGTGAACCTAGGCATTGTGCCTCCAAGGACACACTAAGTGAGTCGGACTTAGCTCACGTTTGCAAGTGTGTATAAGGACGGCAACAAGGCGCACTTGTTGAAGGAGACTAGTTTTGGACTATTTTGGCATTTCTTCTTGGTGGAAGGTTTACAACTAGGGTTTGGCTACTTGAATGCATGGTTTATGTAAGTGAATTTCTGCAACACTTCTTGATTGAATGGTTATAGTATTATTTACTTGCATTTGTTATTATAATTTGATATATTAAAACCCTAGGTGACAAGCACATGCTAAGGTCCTTATCTCGTGTCCCTACCAAGTTAAGAGCTATTTTGATTTGCTGAAGTAAGATAGAGCCTTGCCATAGCAACACTCTATCTCTACTCTTCTAGCTAGCCGTTTTCTTCTTGTCATTGAGCTAAGAAGGAGGAAAACGCATCAAGGCCTAGGGTTTCTACACCTTGATGAGCCGCTTTCCCCTAGGGTTTGTTTGATGAAGCCTTGCCATAGCAACACTCCATCTTCCAACTCTCTTGTCTTTAGCCCTATAAATTCTTGCTTAAGCTAGCCGATTTCACCTTGCCAATAAGTTAAAGAAGGAGGAGAAAGCACTAAGGCCTAGGGTTTCTACACCTTAGTGAGCCTTTCTCCCCTAGGGTTTCATTGTTGAGGCCTTGCCTTAGCAACACCTCAACATTTAACCCTCTTGTCTTTGGTCTTTTCATTATCATTTAGTCCTTCAACTTTTGCAGCCTCTTTTGACTCCATATGCCCTAGTAACACACTGGTCTAAGACCTCTTGTATTGAGTACCTTGATCACAAACAATCTCTAAACATTCTTGAACAACCTCTAACTATTTCTAACCCTAGCCTAGAACTAATCTTACTAATCCTATTGTTGTTGTCACCTTTTATGCTATAAACACCTTTATGCAGCATTCGTTTTACCTTTAAAGCAATTGAATGATTGGTTAAGGCATCGTTTCTTAAAGTGTTGATATTGTTACATTGATTACCATTCATCATTAGAGTTTCTTTAGCATTCATTGTGAAGTGATATTGTAATCATTGCTATTGTATAAACATTGATTCACTTCGTCAATATTATTGCTCAATTGCTTATTATCAGAAAGTCATTGATTATATGAAGTACTAACCAGCAAGTAAGCTTGCACATGTATAGTTTCTTTGTTGCTTTGTCTCGGGCAGGTACACTTCTTGGTTACTACTTCTGGTTATATTTTATCTTTATTGGCTATTAAGCCGGACTTTTTGATAAGGTGGTGATTTGTGAGGGGAATATTATCACTTAGCCTTTTTAAGCCTTTTGCCTTCTCAAAACCCCAAGTCACCGGGGAC
Source organism: Picea engelmannii (assembly GCA_009831015.1). Lineage (NCBI taxonomy): Eukaryota > Viridiplantae > Streptophyta > Pinopsida > Pinales > Pinaceae > Picea > Picea engelmannii. The sequence continues at coordinate 1,082,400 of ML780971.1, forward strand.
GTCTCCCTTGGGCCTTACCTCCCTAAACAGAAAGAGTTATCCCATTGAGGTGACAGTGGTGGGATAGTCTCAGTTTCGCCAGTTTGACCTACTTCCAGCCGTCTTTAGCCTTAACTACAAATTGTGCGATAACATTTTGGCGCCATTGCCAAGGAACACTGAGTCAATTCTCCTCAAGACGACACTTTTCGGTAAGCCTTGCCTCAAGAGTCTTTATCTTACAAGCTTACCTAGCGACTCCACTTAGGGTGTTTTCCCTTATCTCTTTGGTAATTTCAAGAAAATTATCTGGCGACTCCACAAATGACGACCCGTAGTGGGCGCCAGTACATACCTCCACCTACTACTGTGGCCTCTACAAATCCTGTTATCCCCGTGAGTTCTCCCAATTGGTCTCACAAAGAACTTTTTGTCTCTTTGGACTTAGCTAACACCCAGGAGGACTGCATGATCTACCCAGTAAGGTTGACTCCTGGATACCTAGATTTTCAAGAGAAAAGGGATCTTGTGGCAACTCTCATTGGACCAATTTTTGTGAAGGGTTTCAGTTTCACCAATCCGGACAGGAACACCCTGATGTCTTTACAAGGCTCTTTGTGAGCTCACTCACCGGAAGTGCCAGAAACTGGATTAACAATCTCCCGAAAGGAAGCATCAAAACCCCTGAAGATCTTGAACAAATCTTTAAGAATAGTTGGTGTGAAAAGGAAAGCATGGATTCCCTTTACTCTCAATTCCTCGAAGCCTGCAAACAAATAGACGAAGACGTTAGGGGATTCAATGATAGGTTCAATACTCTTATTCACAAACTTGAGCCCAACTTCCTACCCAAGAGCATGATTCTCCAACATTACCTCAACTCTTTTGAAGGGACTTTACAACTCACCCTCAAGAATCGTTTCCCTGCAAACCTAGAAGAAGCTCAAGATGTTGCCTGCCAAATTGAAGAGAATCTGAAGTTTAGCAGCCTCACCCATCAGATCAACATTTTGAACAATAATGACATCTGGGAAGTAAATAAGGAAAGCATGGAAGGGCCATAGTTGGAAAACAATAGGAAATGGAGCACAGGCTTCTCAAACATGAAAGATGCCTTAAAGTTTTCAAGACAACATGAACCATCCGAGGGTTTAAGTATGGCTACTCATGAAAAAACTAATTTTGAAGATTCCATATTCACCTTGACCACGCCAAGTCAAATCCAAGAAAGTCAAGATATGAGTGAGCTCGGGTTTGAATACTTTGGCCAAACAAATGAGGACTCAGGAATGAAGTCTGAAGAGCCCCAAATGCATATTAGCAATCAAACCCAACGTTTCCCAAAACCTGCCAATAATAGCACCGACCTGAACACTTGTATGGCCTGTGTCTTGCAAAGGCTTAAAGGGATTTGTGAAATGTTGAAAATTCCTTCTCTGACAAAGAAAACCTCAGATGACCAACTATCATTCGAAGGAGTTTCCACACTGTTACAAACTAATTATTTTGAGCAAAATGAGCAAACACCCTTTTCGTCGCTAACAAATGATCATGGGCCTAGTGACTATAACTTTGTAGATCCGTGCTTATTCCAAGGTTTGCCCACTCTTCCCTTAACAAAAGAAGATAATATTACTGAGATAACATGGACTAAGGGAAGGGGTGACCAAAGTATTTCCAGCAGCCACGAGAACAATATCGCACTAGGTGATGAGGAGGTGTTACTTTTGCAAGAAACATGCATAAGTGATAGTTCCTTGATGGAACCCCGCCACATTCTTTTGGGGCAAGAAAGAGATGTAAATTGGGGTGATTGTCCCGATGATGCCTCTAACATCTCTAAAGACTGGGATGATTATTGTTCTACACAAGGAGATCACTGTTTGAGACAGAGAGGAGTTGGTTTCGTCAAATGGGAAGAAGATGTTTTTGGTACTAGCAAACCCCATGACTAAATAAATAACGTAGGCCATGTTATAGAAGGCCCCCAAATTTGCCTCAACATCACTCCGGAAGAACACCGAGAACGCACGAAAGAGGCAGCCAGGAAGGCTAGAATGGAAATAATAAACAACTTGGACCCGGAATCAAAGGAGAAGTTGGCAAAACGAGAATTTCAAGTATATAGACAAAAGAAGCTAAACCAACCTACCCTTACCATTCCTGCAATAACTCAAACAAAGCCTTCACCCTCGAACATTCTTCTTCCTAAAATGCCCAAAACTGAAAGGGTGGACTTGACCTTTGACTTCGAAAGGGCACTATCCAAGATGCACGTGACCATCCCTCTAAGATAAGTCATTAAGGTACCATTTGTTAAAGAAAGATTTGATAATTTCTTCAAAGGATCAGATGGACCTATGGACCCTCCTATTATGTTACAAGCTGATCACTTTAGGGTCCAGTATGATGAACACCCGCCTTTTTTCATGACCTTGCTAATAAATAATAAGAGCCTCAACAATTGCATGTTGGATTCAGGGGTCGGTGCTAACATGATGTCTCTAAAGGTCATGCAACAATTGAGCCTGAAAGTCACACGACCCTACAAGAATGTGGGTGGCTTCAAGTCTAAAGCCATACCCACACATGGGGTAATTGAAAATGTGGAAGTTTGCCTTAAAGAATACCCTGAGAAAGTAATCCACATTGACATAGTGATAGTAGACGTCCCAGATGTGTGGGGGATGTTATTGTCTAGGAAGTTTGCCTCAAAACTGGGAGGTACCCTTGAGATGGACCTCACTTACGTGAATATACCTTTGAAAGATGGAACTATAGGTCGTCTCCCGAATGTGTACCTGTGACTACAACCCATGTGCAAGAAGCTAGTGATCCCATCAAAGATGACAAAGCACATGAGCAAATCATGGAAAGTCTTCCTGAGTTTTCTCCGAATGATATGCCTTTTGCAACAGAGGAAGACTTCGATTAGATTCAATGGCCCAAGAAAGAGGAATATCAGCAACTCCTAGACAAATATAAAGGCAAGGAAGTTGGGACCGTGAAGTTACTAAAAACAAGAGAAAGTGGCATACTGAATCATCCTTCTCAGTAGGAAGTATTTACAGCAGAATCCCACCTTCCTCCCTCTGCACAATACACTAGGGTTGTTCAGGGAACAACCAAATACAAGATCAGAGAGTACAAGGAAGGGGATGCGGTATGGATGTGGGATACGAACAAAGGGAAGCCTACTAATGTCAAAGGAAGTACTCAGGTTTGGCTTGGATCTTTCAAATTTGAAAGAAAATCAGTTGACGACTCTTACTACTTGTCCACTTTGGAAGGAAGAAGGCGCCCATTTCCAGTCAGCGGGCACCTCCTCAAACCCCACCAAGGTGGGGGGACCTAACTTCACAGGTAAGTGCAGGTAAGTAGGTAGGCATTTTGCATTCATTGTATATACCATTGCATTGCATGCCATAGTAGTTTGCTTTCACACTTGTACATATGATTGCTTTTATTTCAGTCTTTATATATATATATATATATGAACTGGGGTGATAACACCACCCCAAATGATTATTGATAGTTGCTATTGAGATCAAGCAGGTTACAGGTTATGCCAGAGATGCCGAGGTTCTCATGCGCTCTACGGTGAGTACATGTCCCCGAGTTGGAGCCAGATGTTATCCCCCACTTTTAGGGATAACTAGGAGATCATGTCTCGAGGCCCACAGGTCCTAGACATGGAGTACCAAGAGCCAGATCGACTTGAGCATGGCCCTAGAGGGCCCATATTTTCTCCCTTTCAGCACCTCCACTTTGTCAGCAGCAACAGCATCCATCACCTTCGGCTTGGTCCTGTATCATAGATGGTTCTTGCTCCATGAGGTAATGAGTCCGAGTATCATGGTATGTGTCACTCTAATCCTCAAAACCTTCGAATATGTGCATTTAATTCCTTTTGTTTCTAACAAATGCTTGGATCTTATACTTATCCACTTGACCATGTCTAGGGGGAATGACAGGATGCCCTAGTAAGCCTGTGCCCATAGGTTTTGAGTTGCCACTGGGGGGACTTCTGAAAAGTCATCGTTCGCTCCCGTCATATTATCACTTTTTCATCTTGCTCCCCACTCATCCACCCCATTACACTGGTCTAGGCATTGGGTTGGCCAATTATTTAAGGGTTGCACCTTGCCTTGTGGGAAGACGGGGCTAAAGGCCCAGAAGGTAAAAGCAAGCTGGCAAAAGATAAAAGCCTAAAAATAAAACCTCGAGATGCTTCGCCCAGGGATCCCCGAGAAAGCAATAAAAGGCTTCTCAGCAAGAAACAAGAGAGACCCATAAAAAATAATAAAACAAGACTTAGTCAGAGGATAGGGGGTCTCATCACGAGCCAGCCTATTAGGTCCATGGGTACCTAGCAGTATGACACTACTAGCAGCTGGTTACCACACCAGGGTAGTGGCTCTTGGTTGCATGGCCAAGAGAAAGGGGGTCTCATCACGAGCCAACCTTCTCATTTTTGTGAAAGTATTTGTGGGTAACACTGCCATCACTGGTCACCATGCCAGGGCAGTGTCCCCTGATTAGCCTCTTGAAAGAAAAATGCAATAAAGAAATAAGAATAAAATCGCATGAATGGGCTTGGAAACATTTGCATCCATGACAGGTCCAGCTCACCTTCTACAAAGGCACCCACAGGTAAGCCTTGCATTTCCATGCTTTCATTGCACACCTTGTCAGGACATCCCTTATCCACCTCACCCATTTACATGACTTGGATTTAATCTCTTCCGAAAACATCCCTTTTCCAGTGGACACTAGCCCAATAGGACGCCCTGTCACCTCCTCCAAACTTGTATTGCAGATTTGTATAATGTCTTTGAAGTTTGAGCACTTGACTGGGGTAAAGGGGGCTTTGTGCACATGTTTAATAATATTGATGATGAGATGTGATTGACATTGCTATGATCCATGTGACTTATGAGCCCATGGAGGGCGTAGCTGTTGATGTGCAGGATCATGCCCGACGGACAGGTACCACATTGGCGAGATGATTAGTTCGAACCTCCATGGGGCTGAAGAGCCCACCAGATGGATGTTGAGACCCCAACAGAGGGCAGAGACAGGACAGAGGGGCTTGCACCAGA
>ML780971.1:1119617-1130350 GCA_009831015.1 Picea engelmannii
AAAGAGGGTGACATCCTAGGCCTAGGTTATCTACACCTAGGGCCATCATCTTCTAGGGTTTGAAAGCCTTGTCTTTACAACACTTTCTCTCACCTCATCCCTTAAATTTATCATTTATGCTAGCCGTTTTGCCAAGTTGACCTGAGGAAGGAGGAAAGAGCACGAGGCCTTGCTTAAGCAACACCGGAGTGAGCCTCTTTCCCCTAGGGTTTTGATTCTAGGGCCCTTCCTTTGCAGCACTTTACCCTTCCCTCTAGTCTTTAAGTCTTCATCCTTTCAAGACCTTGTGCCCTTATCTTGTTTGAATCCATATACCCTAAGGCACTGATCTCTAACCTCCAACGTTGAAGTCTTAGTGTACAAAACCACTCTCAAAACTCTAAATTTTGAAACCCTAACAAACTAACCTAATTAGGGCTGACGTCACAATTGGTTTTCTCATCTTGACGCAGCAAGTGTTAAATATAAGCAATTAAATGATGATTTGAAGCATTTATTGGGTGAAGTGTTGATTGGATACATTGTTAGCTTGATCATCTTGATAGTTATTGATGAATTGATGCTTTTGCCATAGCTAATTGATAAAACGTTGACTTCATTAGTATCTATTGTTCTACATTGTTTATCAATTAATAGCAGATAGTCATTGAAGTACTAACCCTTTGAGTTATAGCCTGCATATATATTGTACTATTGTTGCCTTGTTCCGAGTAGGTGTTTTCATTTGGGCATACACTTCTTTATTGGCTGATTAGCCGGACTGTCTGACTTTGGTGGTAACCTGTGAGGGGGAAACTTTGATCTTGACCTTATACCTTAGCCTCTTCAGAACCCCAGGTTTCCGGGGACGTCTCCCCTGGGCTAACCTCCCTAAACAGAAAGAACCTCCCCATTGAGGTGACATTGGGTGGGGAAGGTTCCTGTTACGCCAGTTTGGTCTATATCCTTTAGCCTTCGACCTAAACTACAAACTGCGCGATAACAGGCCTTAGAGACCTCACAGTATCCAACAAATATTCCCTTCTTTCCTGAAGGGTCCAACTTAGTTCTCCTTTCTTTCGGAATGTGTACAAACACTTTACTTTCCTGCAAATCTAGATTAGTTCAAACACTTTACTTTCCTGCAAATAAAATTTACTTCATTAACCTACTATCAATAAATCTAATAAAATACGCGATCTACATTGCCCACAATACTTTTAAGGCACTGGTCTCAATTCTACATTTACAAAGCCATTTGCTTCAAGCACTTTACTTTCAGTCATTTACTTTGAAGCAAATATTTAATTTACTTGCATCTAATATTATCTTAAGTATCCTTTTATGCAAGTATCTTTATGTATCTTGTGGTGATTAATGGATCTATGTATGTTTTAGAATAAATTTGCTTTATATATTGGTTAATGCAATAAACTCCTAGAATACTAGTTGCTTAGATTTCAGTTTAAGCCTTAGATTATTTTATTAGGGACTACCCCCTTGGCTTCGCTAGGAGTTGTCCTAGACGGAGGAGTTGAGGATTAGGTGACAGCACCTTAACTCTCACTTGCGCCCAAGGACACACTAGATTGAAGATTTCTTCCACGTCTCCCAGGTGTGTATAAGGCAGCAAAATACCATGAAGAATGTCTAGTTTGGGCTATAATTCCTGCTGCTAACATTTTTTGTAACTCATGTTGAACCAAAGGAGCTAACTTGGGGTTAATCTGTCTCAACTTCTGTCTAAAGGGCTTAGTATCCTCCTTTAATGGAATAACATGTTGAATCACATCCTCCCTATAGACTTTGAGTTCATCATAAGTGAAAGCCAAAACATCCCTATACTCTTTTAATAACTTGATAATTTCTTTCATTTCTTCTATAGGAGTGCTTTTTCCTACTTTCACCATCCTAGGCTCTTTATCAGTTCCTATGTTAACCTCAAAGTGATCACACGGTTTTATACCCGATTCTTCCTTTGGTTTGTGACCATCTTGTCTATCAAACAATCTTTCTTGTGCAATAAGACGCCTAGGAACTGGGTTAACCTTATTATCATTTTCTGTGTAATTACAACCCTCTTCTATCTCATTGACATGAAATTCAGAAAATTCTTGTATTTGATTCAAGAATCTAATGACCTGTTTATCATCATCAAATATTTTCCAATGATCCATATTATCTGGAACTGAGGGCCTAAATATAACTTCTAATGAAACATTTTCCTTAATCAGATCATGGGAAAGTTGCAAGGTGGAAGCAGTTACAGCGATCTCATCTACCTTATAATTTTGTTCTCTAGGAATTGCAACAAGATTCAAAGCATCTAGACTTTCTATGGAGTCCCGTATTGCATTCCTATACTTCTTTAACCTTTCAGACTTGCAAGAAAAATTGTTCTTAAGCTGTCGTATGACTAAGTCTGAATCTCCCTTTATGTTTAAACATTTGACACCCATATCTTTGCAAATATCTAAACCAGGCAACAAAGCTTCATACTCAGCCACATTATTTGTAGCATCAAACTCCAATCTATAAGCAAACTTAAATTCTTGACCAGATGGAGATTTAATGACTATCCCAGCACCTTTTCCAGCTCTAGAAAAAGTACCATCAAAGTGCATATACCAAATCTCATTAACTCTTCCATCTTTAATATCATCTTCTATAGGTGCCAAAGAGTTAGACAAGATAGCATAATTTCCAATATCATCTTCTTTATACTTTAACTCATTTCTAGGATTCCTTGGGTCTTCTACATGATACCTCCTTTCCAATTCTCTATTTAGCTTAAAAGTAGTCCCATCTGGAGTGGGGATGGTAGCATAAGTTAGGTCCATTTGTAGATTACCCCCCAAGTCTGCAGTTGTCTTTCTTGAAAGCAACATTCCCCAAGCATCAAGCACATCTATTACAACTATATCCATTTCAATTATGGTGTCTGGGAAAGCAGCTAAATGTACTTGTAAACTCTTAATCAAACCATGCACTTCAATCTTTTTACTATCCATGGCACAAATGTTATGGTAAGGTCTAGATATCCTTAAGTTCAATTGCTCCATTACCTTCTTAGTCATAACATTTGAGCTAGCTCCTGAATCAAGCATGCAATTATGAAGGAGATGATCGTTCACAAGTAGAGAAAGGTAAAAAGGTTGATTATTTTCATTTCACCTATCCCAGTTCTGCAGAATTACTGGTGCATCCTGGTAAGCTACTGTTGGTGGTCTATCAACAATGTTCTGAGGAGGATCTTCTATGGCTTTAAGCAACTTTTCCCTTTGAGAAGGGATCTTCATAATTTCTAACACAGGAACCAACATTTTCGCATTATTTAGCCATCCCCCTAAATCAATATTTAAATCTGAATTTGCATGCACATTCGATTTAGGAGGGGAGGGAGCTACCTTAGGAATGTTTGCTTGAGATCTATCTTGATTTCTTTGTGCATTCCTCTGGTAAGTAATGCCTCTATACTTAGCCATTTCTTAAACTTGCAGTTTACATTACTACCTTGTTCAGCAAAATCCATCCAATCATCCATGCCAACATTGTATTTTCTACCACACATATCAACTTGTTCATTTCCCCTATTATAATAATATTCTTCATCACAACCTTCAAGGAAAACTGGGCAAGTCATTTCCTCATGAAATTCACCACAAGGTCTACAATAAGGTATGGCTTGATGATCAACCAAGTTGGTAGACTCAAAAGGATTTGGTGGCCTTTGATCTTGAGGAGGAGGTCTCTTTGGCCATTTATCATTTGGCTTGTGATGTGATCTGCTAGATTGCGCCCTCTCCATAGTGATCAATATATTTTGCAAAGCATTCATCTGATTGGTATGGTTAATTTCCATTTATTTGATCAATTGAGTTAGCTCCTTAATGTTGTCATTAGAAGACTCTTGATTTTCAATTTTCTTCTTCTCCTCAATAGGTTTGGAAGAAGTTCCCCTTGAGAAACCAGGAATATTTGATTTCCTAGCATCTTGCATATTTTTATCTATCCTGATAGTGAACTTTTGTGCATCCCTTAAAGTAGTTAGTTCTTTATCCCTCAATTGATATCTGATTTCTCCCTCAAAGGCCTCCATGTAATGAATTAAAATTGATGCATCAAGAGGCTTGATATTTGCAAGGAGACTCTTAATCAAATCATTAAACTTTTTATTGAACTCATCCATAGTTTCGTTCTCTTTTTTTTGACTTGTACTAAGGGCAGCGAGCAAATGTCGATCCTCTTTCTAATCACCCCACCTTTCTCTAAAGACTTTCTGAATTTCTGCTAAGGTACTAAACTTATCTGGATCTTGTTCTGAAAACCACTCAGTTGCATCCCCCTCTAAAGAATACACAAATAGGGTCATCTTTACATCCTCCTCATTGTGATCATTGCACCACTTCCCAATACATAAGTCAACATTTAAGATGTGGGATTTGGCACTAACAGCATTATTCCCCTGAAAAGCAAGCAATTTCTCAATAGCTTTATCAGGAATTGCATGAGGAGCACCTTGAATAGTTGTAAAGTTCAAAGGTCTTAGTAGATCACCCATAATTGAATTAGGATTAGTTGTTGTAGTATTAATAGTTGTAGGATTATTATCTGAAAACAAGTGATGTATATCAGAAATTGCTTCTTCTCCAAGACTTTCAAGTAGCCTACGAGGAGCTAATATGTTTAGTCTCCTCCTATACACCCTTTCAAGTTCATGAAGGGAATAAACCAACCCTTGCGGGTTCCTCCTTGTAGGATACCTCAAAAAGAGTTATTCAATGGAGTCGCCACTTGGAGATTAAGCAATATCAAATATCACAACTCAAGTTTGAAAAAAAATATTAGGGAAAAATTTATTACTTAGTTTTTTAAAGAATTAATTAGAGTAAGTCGTTTTAACCAAGGATAAGAGACTTGTCCCCGGCAACAATGCCAAAGATGTAGTCGTCCTTATACACACCTATTAACGTGGAGAAGTCTCCAACCCACTTGGTGTGTTCTTGGAGGCACAAGCCTAAGTCCAAACCCACTATCACCTCGATTTGGACTTCTTTCGTCTAGGCTCACTCCTAGGGAAGCCAAGGGGGGTAGACCCTACTTAACTATGTTAAGGTTGATTAGATGATCTAGGAGTTAATTTTTAGTTCTTAGGCTAGGGAGACCCAACCCACATGACAAGCATTCAATGCAATGCAAACTTTCAATGACAAGCATACCCCTTACCCACTAAACAATGTTAAGACTAGTGCCTAAAGATATATAAATGGAGTCAATGAGAGATACAACAAATTACAATTATACCTGTTATCCACCAGTTTGCACAAGCTGGATTTCCTGAAGAACCGCCAGAGAATGAGCAATCAGTGTTCATATTTGCAGATTTCAGAGTTCAGCTGGTCTTGAAAAAAGACCCCCTTTTTTCCGCATTTCCACCATTGTAATAAATGTCCTAAGTATGAGATATTGTAAAAGGCTATTGGCACCCAAGATCAGGAGTGAGCACATACTTTGGAGTGTTTTTTTCTACTTGTTAATTATTTTTTCTGCTTGCCTTAGTGAGCGATTAAATAATTTCTAAGTTTTTTCACTCAGAAGACTTGCTCCAGAGCCRGAGTATGTGTTGACAAGCAGGTCTTGGCATGGAAAATCCAATTTCTAGTGTCTAAATGTATATAAGCTCATACTAGGACATATTGATTGAGTCATTTGGAAATTGCGGCTAGGTTTGATAGGTTTTTCTCAAGTTTTCAATGAATTAAGTAAATTCCCGCAAAAATGGAATTTATTAATTCTGAGTCAATAAATGTAAAAAATATGACATCAAACATTGTCAGATGCCATATTTATAGTCGTTTTCCAATCCAGAGTATCATGTAAACCCCTATTTCCCATCTTTCGAGACTAAAAAGTGATTATTATCACTAAAAAATCAATTTTACTCGAAATTTACAGAAAAAGGGAAATTTAATTTATCCCCTAAATTTTAGGAGAACTGGGGAACATGCTTAAGACATGTTTTTTCATGTCCCCAGTTGACTGAAGGCCTAAGGGCGAGTTAGCTGGGGAGAAGTTGACCTGATTAAGATGACATGGACTAGGGGGAGATCCCAATGTGGGAACTCGACCCCACATTCCAACGCGGCGCAATCTAAAGGAGGGCGCACATCCCAATGTGCCACGCATTCCTAAAACTCCACTCATCACTCCTACTCACTCCCACTCTTCCTCACATCACTCGTCCTCCACTCTACGTATCTCCACACCTCTCCACTCCACTCCCTATTCACTCCCATGTATCTATTGTTCTACTCATGCACAACTCCTCATCACCCACACACTTCCTAAACCCTAAACCTAACCCTAGCGCATGTCTACATAAGAGTTATCACCTCCCATATCTATTTAAAAAAGGGTCGACCTCTCCCAAACTAGTTCAATCTTGGGCAAGCAAGCATTGTAATGTTGTAACATCTTCTGGAATAATAAGGACTTTGGAGCTATCTTTGGTGTGTGGACTCAAATGTGTGGATGAATGTTGGATACATGAAGTGATGTTATACTGATTTTATGCATAGTGTCTTTTCTATTTGGCTAATCATAGTGATATTGCTATCTAGATGGAGTAAGTTATTTAATTTGTTTATTATCTAATTTACTTGTGGATCTATACTCAAACATTTCATTGCATGTATGTTTTTGCTTAAACTAATGTGCTCTTGAAGCTTTTTGTGTAGAGAAACACCAAGTACAGGAACTTGCAGGTATCAGTGTTGCATGTAATATCATTCTCTTGGAGAGGCAAAGGAGCTTAGTTGCTTCCTCTTTTCTGTCCAAGAAGTTTTTAAGGAAGGAATTCACCCTCTTCTTCACATCAAGGAGAACTCCATAGCTCAAATTTTCCAAGCTCAAGCGGAAACTCAAAATCTCGATAAAACTCTTTCCCTTTCTTTTCTTTCTTGGTTGCATGCTGCTTAGGATAGTGTTAAAGTTCATTTTAAACATCTAAAGGCTGCATGCATTTGTTTCCTAGATCTAATTGCAATTTTGTCAATTTCAAAGGATAGATCTAGGCAAGTTTGAAGCAATTTCTTTGGTCTTTTCACCTAGAACTTAGATCAAAGTTTTTGTTTGGTTTTAAGTTGTTTATCAAGCTAATTGGCTGCCTTATGTTTGTTGTTTTAAAACAGCAAACAGAAGCATTCAAAGGAGCCTAAGTTAGGTCCATGCAAACTGCCCAAAAGGCCTAAAAATTTTGCATTTTTGCCTTGGAAAATTTTCCAAGGTTTTTTTGATAAAAATAAATTTATTGTTTCAAATATTTTCTCATCACTTTCTAACTTTATTTACTTGTTGTTTTCTTGCAGCAAATACAGATTCAAAAGGAGATCCTGCCAATTTTGGGCAAAATCAAGGCTCCCGGGGCACCCTGGGGGGTTTCAACTTCGTCAAAACGAAGTCTTTCCTTTTTCTATCGTTTTCTTCTATTCTTCTAAACGATCCAATTATAAGGATCCCTTTCTTTCTAAAGAAGCTAAAAGCTTAAAGAGAACTTCAGTTTTCCATTGTAATAGTGCAATAAAAGCGGGCCCTTTGTGCCCAGTTTCTTCATCCCCGTTAGGGGGATTTGTGTTGTTGGTGTGATTTCTTTATTTTTGTGATTGATGCATGCTTAAAATCTAGTAATCAAACACACAAGTCAAGTACATCGGACACACTACAAACACTCTAATTTTATGCATGTTAACCAAATCTTAATCTATCATGCATGCTTAGTTAGATTTACTTCAAGTATTTTCCTTTTCAATCAGTCTTGCAACAGTGTTCAAGTTTCCAAAGTATCTTGTAAATCTTTTCTCAACTACAAAGCAGGGTACATAAATTTTAATTGTTGTAATTCCATCTTTACACTTTCAAGTGTTTGTGCAAGTACTTTATTTACAAAGCAGGGTGTGTGATCTATCTATTTCAAGCTTTTATCAAATAATTGAACCTTGCTAGTTTAATAGGACAATCTCTTAAGTTGTTAGTTCGTTGGGAGGAAAAGGCCTAAAAGTGACCTGCGAAGTAAAGTGACCTGCGAAGTAAGACGGTTTACCGTGTTGTACATTCAGCACTTTTGGTGAGTTTACTAATGAGACCATTGGGTTTTGGTAAACTCTCAACAAGTTCAAGCAGAGAACGAGCTTCCTAAGGGGCCAAACACTCTTCACTAACTAAATACAAAATTTACCTTAATAAAATCTTCGATCTACACTGCCCACAACTCCTTTTAAGGCACTGGTTAAAAAGCACTATCAATTTACCTTATGTGAGCAGTTACACTTATGCATGTTGTCTAATCTTTTTTTATGGTTTTGAATATTGCAGATATTGTATTCTTTGATTTACGAATGTTTTATGAGCAAAATATTTTATGATGATGATAAATGGTAAGTGTTAAATGATCTGATTTTATTTTAAGCAATAAACTCCTAGATTAAGTGTTTTTTCTTTCTTAGTTTAGAACAGCCTTAGATTTATTTTTATAGGGACTACCCCCCTTGGCTTCGCTAGGAGTTGGCCTAGACGGAGGAGTTGAGGATCAGGTGACAGCACCTTGACTCGAAACTTGCCCCCAAGGACACACCAAGTGGATTGAAGGTTTCTTCCACGTTAACCCAGTTGTGTATAAGGACGGCAAAATTTTGGCGCCATTTTCGATGATAAACCTTTCTATTCCCGGGTCACGACTTGTTTTTCCTTTTATTTTACTTAGTTTTATTTTGATGCTTGTAGTTTATCAGAAATAGACTCAACCATCTGGCGACTCCACTTATATCCAATTTAACTAAGTATTCTACTAGGAGGAACTCAGAAGGCCTACTTAATCTCATTCATGAACCTGAAAAGGTTTATCGAAGGAGGTTAGCCAAAGCCTCTTATCGTAGAGTACTTAGTCATTTAGGAACAGAGTCCATTTCTGATATTCACTTGCTCTTTGTCAATAAAAGCTTTACTTCAGAAATGGCTATCTATAATAAATGTGACTTTACTGCAATTAATAATTATCCGCATGCTCTCCCTGAAAAAGCCATAGAAAAGCTTCCTAGTTTCCAGGGAAATAATGCTATATTGGCAAAAATGCATATCAAAGCTTTCATGAGATGTACTAACAAATGGTGTGCAACTCATGATTATGAAGATGTCAAAATGAAATTATTTGTCTTATCCTTAGAAGATATCACCTTAGATTGGTATGAAGACCTGCCTAACAACAAATTCAAAACGCTCAAAGATCTTACAGATGCCTTCTTAGAAAAGTGGGGGGAAAAGAAAGATCACCGTCAATTGTTAGCAGCCCTTAACTCAATCAAGAAAAATGAGAATGAAACAATGGACGAATTCAATCAGAAGTTTAATGAACTTGTATCCAGTATGCACACTGACATCAAGCCTCCTAAAGAAGCTATCCTAATCTATTATGTCGAGGCCTTTGGAGGGGAAATGAGATACCAGCTTAGAGATAAGGAACCCCTCAAGTTAGCTCAAGAGATAGCGGTCAAAATAGATAAGAACATGCAAGCATCAGGCAAGTCCAACATTCATGGTTTCAGTAGCGGCAGTACTTCTAGGCAAACAGAGGCTAAGGACAAGGCTACAGCTGAAGCTCCCGAAAACAAAGACGTGAATTTCGACCCCCTAAAGGTCGTTACTGAGATGGTCAAACGAATGGAAGCTACTCATACTACTCAACTTAGTGCCATGCAAAATAGGTTGATAGCAATGGAGAGGTCACAAAATAACAGGTTTCAACCTAGGCCAAATAATGATAGGTGGCAGAGAAAAGGTCTCCCTCAAGACCAAAGGCCACCCAATCAATTAGAGTCCAATATCAAACATGCAGCAGATGGAAGCGTGGATAAATATAAAGCAAGATTCGTAGCTAGAGGGTTCTCCCAGAAGGAAGGAGAAGATTATGACAAAACTTTTGCTCCGGTTGCTAGATATACTTCCATTAGAGCTATCATATCTCTTGTAGCTTCCATGGGATGGAACTTACATCAGATGGATGTACAGACACCTTTCCTCAATGGAGCAATCGAAGAAGAAGTATATATTGAACAACCTCAAGGGTTTGAGGTACATTCCAGAGACACTCATGTTTGCAGATTAAAGAAAGCCCTATATGGACTCAAGAAAGCTCCAAGGGCTTGGTATGCCAGAATGGACAGCTATCTAAGGAGACTTGGTTTCTCCAAGAGTCATGCAGATCCAAACCTTTACTACAAAGTCGTGGACAATGCACCTGTAATTCTGTTGGTTGTGGAGCCTGATTATCTTCCTGATTCAAAGGTCCTTGCTTTCAGCCGTGTTTATACCCCATGAAGTATTTACACCCCAGGAGTATGTACACTCTTCCACGCGGGGGAGTGCAGAGGGGGGTACCCCCTCTGCGGAATCCGGGGGGCCTATCCCCCCAGCTGGGGGGTCTGGGGGCAAGCGGGCCCCCAGCGGGGGTTCGGGGGCAGCGTCCCTCGATGGGGGTTTGAGGGCGAAGCCCCCGAAACAAAAATTGCCTTATAAAAGTATATTGTAATTTCATTGTAAATCTGGACCGTTCATTATAAAGTCGCAGATCTAACGGTAGAGATTATGTTAGGGTTTTTTGCCCTAGAAGGCAACCCTCTTTTATGAGGGAAATGTATTGCAGCTATGGTTGATGGTGAATATTGTATTCTGAGAGAGGAGACTGTGAGAGAAAGAAGAGGAAG
>ML780971.1:1150521-1198931 GCA_009831015.1 Picea engelmannii
GATGGGGCCCGAACCTAGATATCGTGACCCTCCTTTGGATCTAGGATCTATCGTTGTTGCTTAGTCTTTGTGTCTATCTTTATTGTGGCCGGTTGGCCACCTTATTTGGTTTTAGCTTCTTGCTTTCTGGTCTAGGGCCATATGACAGTTTTAATTTTGGATTTGTAAAGCCCTCACAGCACAAACTCTTTATCTTTTGATAGCCACATAAGTGCCCTGCCTTCTAGTTACTAGATTTTGCTAGTGGTGATTTCTTTCTTGTATAAAATGTATGTATATATATATTTTTAATAAAGTTTTAAGAAAGCATTTTATCCGCAAAAAATCTGATTTTCAGGGGTTGTGGGAATAATGACAAACTAATCCTTGTGATAATTAATGGTGGTTCAGAGAATACCATGGTCCAGACACCAATGTTTATGTTAGGTTTATTTAAATAAATATAGTACTATGTGAGCTAGTTAGATGTGCATGGCTTGACACAGGCAGTGAAGGTGTCACATGGGGAGATGAAGTGATGGGTCACTTGTGACCTATAAAATGGTTGTAACTCCTTCGGGGAATTCAAATATTTCCTTCTAATAAAAGATTTTATTTCTTTGGCTATTATTCCTATGCTCTGACAATTCTCAAAGCCCCTGATGTCCATTTCTGCTGCTTACATTTATAGTTGTTAACTAAAAAACTAGACACGTCCAATGGGGGCCTATGTCCACATCCCACGTATCGGATACGGACACACTAAGACATATGTCAAACACATGCCCTAGATGTGTCCCACATGTCTGACTCTAAAAATGTTTTTTCATTGCTATTTTCTCACTTTCAGCTGTAGGGAAAGAGCTCTCGCGGTCTCTCATTGTGCAGGTGAAGAGAAAAACCAAGATTTGAAGGGATTCCAAGTGTTTTGTAAATGTTCTGGTTTCTAAAAAATTTAGATCTTTACATCTACATTTCATTTTTGTATTTGTAAGTTGTATATATATATATATATATATATATATATATATATATATAACGTGTCCCCCATGTCCTGTTTCCGGGATCAACGTGTCCTGTGTCAGATACTCGTATTTCCATGTCCTACATGTCCCGTCTCCTCCATGTCCCATGTCCTCTTGTCATGTGACTTGGGTTGTTAACAGTCAGTCAGGCCTGACTAAAAAACTCTACGGAAGGTGGAAATGTTGGGCTCCTTCTCATAAATGATTTGCAACATTTCAAGCTATTTAGAGAGCCCCTCTAGAACCCAAGAAAGCCTTTTCTGTTTGGTCCACCATGGTCTGGAAACAAGGGATAGACTATGCAAAATGGGTTTCAACACCTCCCCTTGACCCTATGTCACAAGAAGGAAACAACTCTCCATTTGTTCTAGTTTTTCTACCTAGCCAAATCTGCATGGTTGTGGCCCATGGGTCTCCACTGTCATAAAGCCCCTCCTGTGTGATCAGCTAAACCGGTCGGCATCTTTACTAGGAGATACCAAGACATGATCTGTTATATTCCATTCTAAATGGTAGCTTCTGTGGGTGGACATTGCGCACTGCATTTGAAAACACTGTAGAGGTGTCACTGAATCTCCTCAGCTGAAGTTTAATGTCTGTTTTCATAAAGAAATAATACATTGTTGCCTTTTCCAGATATATGTGCAGGCAACAAAGTCTAGTTGGAGCTCAACCATTCGGTGGAGCTCCTTGAGGATTGGGGTTCGGACTCCTGTACCACAAGCAGAAAGCCTTCCCCCAGTAACAGCAAGCCAGGGATGGAAGGGACCATAGTAGAGCAGACAGAGGGGTAGATCCAGAAGCAGAAATTCTAACATCAGAGGTCCCCTGCATCCAAACAGCTGGGAGGGTGCAGCGAGCAAACGATCAACAATCAAAAGGCCTGAAATACAAAATGCTAATGGTTTTCCCACTTCCCCAACATGTTCAGGAAATCCAGGTGATCAAATAGATTAGGATATGAGCGTGGGCAGAGATTTCGTAGCAGGGTGAGGTACTGAACAACCCGATGTGAAAAAATCCTGCATTCCCTAAACGATTGATTGCTACTTGCAGTACAGTTGAATGCCCTTAAGGGGATTAATTTAGTTTAATAATCTTGGACTCTAACTGGTTGTAGAGGGTATTAAGTATGAGGCCTTACGCTAAAGATATCTAAGGTGTGCATATCCCCATAGGCCACTTCCTGAATCCCTGCAGCCATTTCTTTTTTATGAATGGCTATATTCTTGCAGATGCACTACATGCTATTGCTCTCATTACAAGCTATAACTAATAGCTACTGCTTATATCATTGCTGCAAATCTGTTTGTGCCAATAAAGTACAGAACATAATTATCTATTTTCACGGCAGAATTTTCCCTTTTACCAATTTCAAGGTTTTGATTTTGAGTTGATCAAACTCAGGGATCAAACTAACTCTATGCTTATTAGGTGCCCACGTTCTCTCCATGCTTTGGAAGGTCTTCATACGTCTTGTATGTAGCAAAGACACAGTCCTGGTGACCTGGGGCAAGCTCTGTTGTGAGAAGACTAACAGTCAAAATTGCTACTCCATCTTAACAGTCAAAATTGTTACTTCATCTTTACATGCCCTGAGCAGAGGGCAAAGTGACCCATATGGGCAATATCTCAAACTGCCTATCTTTATACAAAGTTCAAACACAGTTCTCTTGGTGAAAAAAATTCTTTGTCAGATAAACCTTATGATTCATCATTTCTGAAAAAGATATTCGCAATTTTATAGCTATCGAAAGAGAGTATGACTTTTCAGATAGTCAAGTCAGGTTTACAAATTGTGTTTGATGAATTAGAGGTTATTAAGTATGAGGCCTTCCACTAAAGATATATAAGGTGTGCATATCCCCATAGACCACTTCCTGAATCCCTGCAGCCGTTGCTTTTTTATGAATGGCTATATTCTTGCATATGCAGTGTGCACTACATGTTAGTCCTCTCATTACGAGCTATAACTAATGGCTACTGCTTATATCATTGCTGCAAAATTATTTGTGCCATTAATCTACAGCACATAATTTTCTATTTTCATGGCAGAATTTTCCTTTTTACCGATTTCAAGGTTTTGATTTTGAGTTGGTCAAACTCAGGGATCAAACTAACTCTATACTTATTAGGTGCCCACGTTCTCTCCCTGCTTTGGCGGGTCTTCATCCATCTTGTATGTAGCAAAGTCACAGTCCTGGTGACCTGGGGCATGCTCCATTGTGAGAAGACTCACAGTCAAAATCGTTACTTCATCTTTACATGCCCTGAGAAGAGGGCAAAGTGACCCATATGGGCAATATCTCAAACTGCAAATCTTTATACAAACACAGTTCTCTTGGTGGAAAATTTCTTTGTCAGATAAACCTTATGATTTATCATTTCCGAAAAAGATATTCACAATTTTATAGCTATTGAAAGAGAGTATGGCTTTTCAGATAGTCAAGTCAGGTTCACAAATTGTGTTTGATGAATTTTTAAGACGAGAAATAAAAGAAAGCAGCATATGAATGTGGATTCCTTGGTAGTAATCAGTTTGGCATGTATTTTCCTGCATGATATATATAAGCAATCAATGACTTTGCTTTGACTTCCTGGAGTAACAACCTATCGACCCCAGCTTTAAACATCTCCACACCCTAGCACAATCATTAGGTTGTCACGTCAAATTTTTCTCAAAAGTAAGTGTTGCCAAAGTACCTGACAATATCCAACAGACGGATTGCGGCGCGCATATGCAGTGAGCAGTCGCCTCAAGGCATTTTGGCCATCTTCACCCAGTGCTGGATGCCCAGGAAATGTTCGAGGCAAGTCCTGACAGATAACCAAAATATCAGACTTATCCAGCTAAGACATTATTAAATCAAACTACTCCTTTGAGAAGCGTGGCATTCTTTCATATTACAATTACATGAGAATGAAATGATTTACCTTCTCTATCTGGTTGGTCCATTTCTCGATCATGACTGTTTTAGGAAGACTGTGGTTCTTGACATTGTTGGGAATTCCATTGCTCTCTTCCTTTAAATCTCTTCCTTGTTCAAGCAATGCACTGTAATGTCCATCTACTCTACAAGCTTTTGTTCCCACAAAAGCTTGCCAAAGCTGCTTAGAAAATGCAATATATTTTGTCAATAAATGACCTGCTATTTTGCTTTGCAATATAATACTTTTCCCCCCTGATGTCTAAACAAGATGACCAACTGATTTGTATTACAATGTACATTCCCCCACCCCATGTCCTCCCCTTTTTTCAGAAAATTGTAAATGATCCTTTGATTTAAATATACATCAAATCTATGTAGTGGCAGATTTCACCCAAAACTCACCTCTCCTCTCAGAGCCATGGGAACACCTCCCTGTACCAGGCATTCCAATTCTTCTCTCCAAGTATATGAGTCTCTTCCAGGTCTGAATGAATTCGTAGCAGAACCACTATTGGAACTATCAATTGAGAATGCATCAAAGATAGAATCTGACCGCTCAACATCATAAAATTCTTCATCTGAATCATCTTCTGAAATACCCGACTTGGATCTGCTTGGACTGTCAAGTTTAAAGGATGAACGATCATTGATCTCATGGTTGGCACCCTTGTGTGCTATCAAGGTGGTTGTTCTACTCTTTTCAAAACTCAAGCTCCGTTCCAAAGCTGCAAGAGATGGCCTTATTTGGGACCAGCTTCGAACTTTATTAAATGCCTTGCCCTGCTGTTCACTTGCTGGTGGATCCGAGGGAGGTTCTTGGGTGGAATCAATGTAAGTTTCTAAGAAATTCTTCCATCTTTCTGACCTCTCCTCTTCCTCTTCCTATATACACAAAAAGAAACAGTTTCCCACATGAAATGAGTGAAAGTAAAAGAAAAAAGTGCCACAGTAAGCCATAGTCTCTAGTACCAAACAGCCTCTCATTTGCATTGAGGGCTGCGTTGTGTGCTGGTGAGGATTCCATGGTTGTTGATCTCAGGAACAATGGGAGGAAAATGCCACCCACTGACCATCAGAAAAAAATGGTAAGTCAAGCTCCATAATTCTCTCCTGATTCACTGTACCCAACATAAAGGCAGCCATGATAATTCCACCTCCCTAGTAAATCACTGTGCAGTTCCTAATACCTGGATGTAGCTCATTATTGGCACTGTGTTTGTATAAGATCTGTAAATGGTGGGATTTGGTAAGAACCAATGATGACTCCAAACTGACTCACCAAACATCAGACAAATGATGGTAAGATGAGCTCCCTCCCTCAAACCCAGCTTCCTTTGCGCAAATACATTCTCCCAGTGGTGTTACAGTGATCAGTCGATATTGCATGCACATTGCATACATTATGAGGTTTTGCATAATCACGGACAAGCACACAATGCCTTCATGGGGATTGAGATAATAAGGTGATTTACTATTGATGTTCATGTACACGAGTACCACCTACCACTGACATGGGAGCTCTGCTATGCTTGGATATGATGGTGCGTGTGAGTGTGTGTGTGTTAAGCTTGTGACATTTGAATATAATTGTAAGATGCAAGCCACTAACCCCTAAAACAAACTGACTTTTTAAATCAAGCAATCCAATCGAGTCCTGACTACAGAATGGTGCTGATCCATATGATAAAATAGATGATCGTTGCTCTGGGTTGACATGCACAACAACTATGAAATATGACATGGATCGTGAACATACCTTGTAAATTGCCATGTACTCTCTGTATCTCTGCAAGTGCTGAGGGCGAACTGCGAATCCATACATATCCCTGGGAGCATCAATACCAACAACTTGTTCAATTACAGGAATCCATTCTCTTATATCATGTTCTTTCTTCTCCCATTTATCCATATCTTCAATCCAACAAATTTTCTAAACCAGAATATGTTGATCCCAACTCAATTCTCTATGAAATAAAGCAGACCGAGGAGCACACACATTGACAATCGGGAATTCTCTCCCTTGCTCTCTCGTATAAATAGAACGAATGGAAGTGAAGGAAGAAAGAGTAAAGGGGAAAGTTAGATAGATGTGAGAAGGTGGGCATACCTGCTGAGCTCTGATTTGGGCAATGCAGGGCCCTCCCTTCCCTTCCCACGCATACTGACTGTGTTTTCTGCTTCATGGACGCGGTTGCATGCTCTTTTTAGTGAAATTTGAACCATTCTAGATTTTTAAAAATACATACATTGAAGTAGATATATGCAGGCACTGTCGGAGGTTAGTTGGTCTGCTGAAGAGGGCCCCCATGGCAGCCAGCAGCCAATAAATCTGTCATGTTTTTTCTTTCATTGTGTGTGAATGACTGCCCGGACCTAGTGGCCGGTCACATGGGAGTGGAGTAGGCGTTACAGGACTATAACATCATTGTAGAATTTGATGCCGAAGTCAAAGACATAAACCGCGTTGTAACAGAGATGGTTGATACTTTATTAGCCATGTGGCTGCGGTCGATACTTTAGTGGCCATGTTTTGTTATGTATGATAACTAAATAAATTTTAAAATTTATTAAAAATTATTTAATTTTAATTTAAAATTAAATTAATAAAAAATAGATCTTTTTATATATTTTTCTAGTAATCTTAGTTAATGGAATTGCTTTTTTTTATTTTTAACTGGTGTTTGTTATTACGGAAGGGGATAAATTTAGTTAATTCGGCATTAAGCCAGAGTGGGATTTATGCATTGGGCATATAAGCCATGTGGCTGCGGTAGATACTTTAGTGGCCATGTTTTAGTTATGCATGATAATTAATTAAATTTTAAAAATTATTTAATTTTGATTTAAAATTATATTAATATAAAATGAGATCTTTTTATATATTTTTTTTAGTAATCTTAATTAATGGAATTGCTTTTTTTTACTTGTGTTTGTTATTACGAAGGGGATAAATTTAGTTAATTCGGCATTAAGCCAGCGTGGGATTTATGCATTAGGCATAGAAGTGTGAGACATTTACATATGGTTATTATAACGGTATTATAGCAATATAATAGGTTGGCACTATTTTTCTAAGAGTTTATATACAAAATAAATTATATTTATTTTCAATTTTATATTATTTATGTTTTATTATAATTTAGATATTTTTGTTGTTAATTGTGTTTAGTTAGGTGGTGAGGAAGAATGATTGTTATTCTTCTTACTTAGTCTCAATTCTCACAAGTGATATGTTGAGCTTTTAACAAGTATATTGTTATAACGATTTTGAGTCTTCGTGATGAACAACGGAAACCAAAGCCTAACTATGTTATTAGTGAAAAAGGACCATAAAGTAAAGCCCGTGGATGAACAACATATTAAAGTTTGATTTACTCAAGAAAGCTTCATTCTTAAAGAAGAATATTACCATCAACATTTTTATCATGAGAGGATAGATATTTTCCCTCAACACCTATCCACATGAAAACATATGTCTTCATTATCTTATGCTCTAAACACATATCCACATGAAAACATATTTTTTCATTATCTTGCGCTTTCATGAAGAGGTCCCTTCCTACATCTATCTCCATTATCTTGTGTTTTCATGAGAAAAAACCTTTTTTGGACTCAAGTTTTAGGCAAAATTGAAAGGAGAGGACCCAACCTGCTTATTAATTAGGAGAGGATTTTATTTTGCCTCGAGAGATTAAGGGTATTTAAAAACACACTGAACTAATACGAAAGGGACTTTTAATTACTTGAATGATCATATCGGGATCAATGAACAAAAATAAAGATTCAAAGGATAAGTTTTTTGTTAATGAGTCTCATGATTTTTTATCAATTGATTTTGATGAGCCTCACTCACATGGTGACCGCACATCCTTTTCTTTAAAAGCCTTTATTTACTCAGTAAAGACAACATGCAATGTGAGCTAATCATCATTTCATTTTCGAGTTCAAGCTTCTAGAACTCAATCTCATGTCCATATCCCATTAGTGATCCCAAATGCAATTAGACCTCTCTTAAAATTTTAGTGCTTGATAGCCTTCATGAGAATTAACACTTATGTTCTCATGTTCTTAATAAGCCTACCATATTCTTTCAAGTTCATTTGTGTATGGGTTTTGAAATGAAAAGTGTATCCTCTTCCCTGACAATGGCAAGCAAACCTCAAGGTAACATTCTCCATATCATTTTGCAACACGTCTCACTTTCAACAAGTTAAAGAAATCAAGGAGTTGAGTTAAATTTACGAATTTAAACTTCGATGACCAAGTCACACTCCACAATATTTTACCCCTTCACACAACCTTTGTAGCAATTTAGATGAACAAGATAAAAGCAAGAGAATCCGCGCTCCAAATTGAAAGGTGCGCCTTCACCTAGAGACAGTTCTCCAATGCTAATTACTTTGTAGCAAATTTTGGACCCTCTCCCTCACCAATTTTTCAATTCACAATAGATATATATATATAAAGATTTGTTTCTTCCACAAACTTTACAATTAAGCATCAATTAAAGTATCCTTCTAATCCATGTTCACAATTTTTAATTTTTTTCTAAACTTTTTCTTGGAGAAATTTTCAAGATCTCTTTCCTTTACGGAATATTCGAATGGAAAGTGATTCAATTCTCAACCACAATAGTGACTAGTAATCCTAAGGGACTTAACCAAATTTAAACTTGTGACCTATGGCCTCCCCATCGACAACATACCTTAGATGGAAGGTTCAATCGATTGAAGTAACCTTCAAAGATATTATTTCATAAACTTATATTATATTTATCTATAAATATACTTAATCTTAATAAGAAGCACCTTAATTCACCTTAGTATTTTTAAATATGTAAACTTATATTTCTATTTTAAATTCTTGTAAAATGTGAAAATTAAATACATATTACTATGCATACTTTAACTTTTCCAACAAATTAATATAAGTTAGTTTTTATTATTTGTAAAGTATAACTTAAGTAGTTGTGTGATGGAGTGTTATCTTTCTCATCCAAATTATATTTCAATAAATAATATGACAAAGCTTTAATTTTTTAAGAATCTAGTTTATCTTAAATATCATCTTCAAAATAAGAAAAAATACCCACTATATTTTTCAAAAATATATATTATACAAAATAACAACAATAATAATTAATTTGTATTTGTTGAAAAATAATGAAATAAACAATCATCTACTAAACAAAACAATTATTTTGTAATGTTTTAAAAGCGATTTAATAAAATATGGACTCGTTGTAAAAGTTCTTCAACAAAGTCACTTTCATTTGTAGACCCCTCCCAATGATATTAGTGCACTCGAATGGATTAAAGTTTCCTTTTTCTTTTCACTTAAAAATGTATGGGACCCTCGTTTTTTTTAAAGTGAATCAATATGTGCAAGTGAGAATGAGAAAAAGGGAAATAACGAAAAATCTTAATGTGAATTATATATATATATATATAAAAGAAAAAAAAGTATTAATAACATATTTAATCCTGCATTATAGGATAATGCAAGGTGGGTACATTTTAGCTACCACTTTTATTGTGATTTAAGGCCAAGGCTTCCTTTCTTATAGATTGATTTATAATGAAATTACATATTTTTAAAGGTAAAGGGTTCATTCTAAGAAGAAGCCTTGTCAAATCTATCCTTATGACGTGGGACTTTGAAAAATGAATGTGTTGGATCCTCTACCAACCAACATAACATGATAGGGAAAGACTTTTAAGTTAGGATAAGGATGAAAAAGGTGTTTCATTTTTATTGATTTCCTTAATCTAATCTAAAAGTGGATTATTTAGTTTAAACCCATGTTTTACTTAAATCATTCCTTCATACTTGTGAGGAGCATATTCCATTGTTATGATGGCAGTGGCATCATTAGAATCACATCAAGATTAGTAAGTTTTATTAAATAAGTGGCAAATCATCATTAAGGTAACCTAAATCATCATTTTGTCTCACACATCATAAGGTTAATTGACAAAGTCCAACAAATCAAATAATTGATAGAGATTTTGAGAAAGTTTATATAATTTTATGAAAATAAAATATTTTTTTTAATATTAATAAATTATTAAATAAAAAATTTTGGTAGAGATTTTGAGAAAGTTTATATAATTTTATGAAAATGAAATATTTTATTTTTATTTTTATATTATTAAATTAAATTAAATATTTTGAAAGAGATTTTGAGAAAGTTTATATAATTTTATGAAAATGAAATATTTTATTTTTATTTTTATATTATTAAATTATTAAATTAAATATTAATGTTGAATTTATGATATCTATCAATAAAATTTAAAATATATATATATATTAATTATTAATATATGATATAATAAATAAAATTTAAAATATATATATTAATTATTAATATATGATATAATAAATTAAATTTAAAATATATATATTAATTATTAATATATAATATAATAAAAAAATATGTAAGAATTATTTAGTATTTTAATGTATTTAATGTATTTTATATTAAAATGGAAAATTTTATATTGTTCCTATAGTGACAAGTAAGTGACATGTTGAGATCATAATAAGTATATTGTTGTAAAGTTAAGGATATTATTGTAACGGTTCTAAAGAATTTAGGGTTTAGTCTAGATACCATCTTCGAAATGAAGAAAAGTACATGAAAATTTTCCCTAAATAATCAGCATGGTGAAAATAAAGGTTTTTACACTCTACTCTACTAAGGAGGAACCACAAACAAAGTGTAGGATACCTTGTCCATTTTGATGAATATTAAAGAGTTCTATTTATTTAGTAATATTGATTATTAATATTAAAATATTTTTAAATATAAATTTATTTAGTAATATTGATTATTAATATTAAAATATTTTTAAATATAAATTTATTTAGTAATATTGATTATTAATATTAAAATATTTTTAAATATATTTTAT
Source organism: Picea engelmannii (assembly GCA_009831015.1). NCBI lineage: Eukaryota > Viridiplantae > Streptophyta > Pinopsida > Pinales > Pinaceae > Picea > Picea engelmannii. The sequence goes on from ML780971.1 coordinate 1,161,373, forward strand.
ATGTGATTTTGTTTTGTGGATAATTTTTAGTTTATAAAATATTATAATTTATTTAATTATATGGATTATTAATTAAAAAATAAAAAATATTATAATTTATTTAATTATATGGATTATTAATATTAAAAAGGATGAAAATGATAAAGATTGATTTTCTTTGATATTAACTTTGGTTTATGGGAATTATAAATTTTAATTAATTATTTGGATTCATTATGTTGTTTTAATGATTGAGTAACTTGGAAATGAAATCTTCCATTTTTATTTGATTTTTATGGGTTAACAATTAAGGAGTTTGGTTTTATTATAAATGCTTTGAAAAGTAGATTTAATGTATTAATAGATACGGCATTCCAAGATAAAGTGTTTTTCATCCTCTACTTTATTTGTATCATAGAAGTGATAGATTCTCGTGTGTCAATCCATTTTAGGTCTTGTCCAACAACCTAGCCTATTTCACTAAGAATCTCATGAGACTTTGTTCTTATCTTTATACTATTTCTCTTCTTTCTTGAGTTAGCAAGAATAGAAACATAGTTATGAAATTTTAGAAGAACGCTCACACTCCAGGAGGCTGCCCACGTGCGCACCTGGTGTGTCCCCCCGCTTATGCCCTCACGCCATGGCCCCAGGAGGGGGCTCTGAGGCTCCCCCCCCCCACCTCTCCCTCCTGAGATAGTTGCTTTCATAAAACTGGTCGCAGCCAACATCAAACGAACTGCCTCAGAGATGCAGCAAAAATTTGTCAAAAAACTGGATAGTATTCCCTCAATTGCCCTCCCAGCAGAAGAAACATACAGATCTGCTTTGAACCTTTATGAACGGGGACTCATCAGACATTTCATTGTCCTATGGCCTTATCCCAAAGTTGTAGATGCACGGGTTCAGAGGAACTAGAGCCCCCTTGTAAAAGAAGGCATCAAAAGCCATCTCGTCGGTAGGGGATTCTACGCATTTGTCTTTGACATCACAGAGGACAGAAACCTCATAATCAGGAATGGACCATACTTTATGGGCCCTCAGGGTCTGTACCTGAACAAATGGTCTCCAGACTTCGATCCGACACAAGATGTGCCCTAAGTCATACTGGCCTGGGTGTGCCTCCCCCATCTCCCCTTGCATTGCTGGAATCTGAAGTCTCTGGAATCCATTGGGAATACTCTCGGAAAATACATCGACAAAGCAGACAGAAAGGATCAGTATTCCTGCGCCAGGATATGCATCGAAGTAGATCTGGAGGTGGGGCTCCCGGAAGCCATTCAACTAAAGGTCGTAGATTGGTCTCACATCCAAGAACTGGATTACGGACAACTCCCATTCAAATGCAGGTATTTCCATGGCTACGAACACTTCGTCGGGCATTGAAAAAAGACGATAGTAGAAGAGGGGGAGACCTCGAAAGGCGAACAATGGACACAGGTCTAGAAAGTAGCCCCATCAAAGAATAACAACAGATTCAAAGGAAAAGGGGCATCAAAAGGGCCTGGCATCCCCATTCCAAGGAAAGCTCCTGGGGAAGGAAGCTCAGCCCCTCCAATCCAAGAGGCTCCTAAAAACCCCTTTGAAATCCTCAACAACCCTTTAGAAAACTCTGATCCAGTGATTGAAGAACTTGAACAACAAACCCTCCCTCCCACAGTGAGAAAAAACAATGGCGAGGTAGCCCAATCCAGTTCCCCAATCGGAACCTCCTCCTCCCCTTCCTACGTAGAAATAATAAAAAAGAAACCCCAGGAAAACTTCGGATCTTCAAAGGATGAGTCTTTCAAGAGACCCTCAAAAAGAGCAGGGAGAAAATCTCACAAAGAAGCAAGAGAAGAAGAAGCGGAGAGGCAAAAAATGCAAGGAAGCCAATCCACCATTGAGATGTCCATTGGAAGAAATAACAGAACAAGGCCCCCCAAGGGAGGGCCTACCCACTCCAACCCCAACAAATAATGTGTATAGTCTCTTGGAATTGCAGAGGCTTGGGGAATCCATCGAAGGCCAAAGAAGTCAAAGACCTATTGAAAATCGACCCTCCTGAGATCCTCTTGCTCCAAGAGACCAAAATTGAAGGGGACACCCTTCTTGAAACAACAATCAGAAATGGAAGAAAAATACTGGGAAAGCCATCAATGCAAGAGGTTCCCCAAGTGGCCTCGCAACCTTGTGGGTGAAGGACAAGTTTCATTTAGAAGATTCTTTCGAGACCCAACACTGGATTTTCACTAAACTCCGACATACTTCAAGTAAGTTTTCTCTTTCACTCTTCAATATTTATGTACATGTCCTGTACTCTGAAAAGAAAGATTGTTGGCAATCATTATCAGATTTTTTAGAGATCTTCTCTCCCTCAAACATAATACTAGTCGGAGATCTAAATTTAGTATTTGATCTGAAAGAAAAGAGAGGAGGCAATAGTGGCACAGACCAAATGCTCCCTTTCATCAAGGAGCTAGTCCATCAGTGGGACCTCCTTGATTTTAAGCCTTCGAAAGGACTTTACACTTGGAAAAATAACAGATTAGGGGTTGATCACATCTCTGCACGCTTGGACAGATTCTTAATCCAAGGCGCATTCCTACAAGAAAGAAGGATAATCTCTACCAATATTATCCCAAAGTTGACTTCTGATCACAAACCTATCCCATTGAATCTGGAAGAAGAAGAAAATATGGGCCCAATTCCTTTTTGGTTCAACCCCCTTTGGATAGATAACGAGGGCTTCTTGGAAACTGTTCAATCTGCTTGGTCCTCTCCTATCTCAGGGTCTCCAAGCTTTGTGTGGGAGCATAAATTAAAGGCAACAAAACATGCACCGAAATCTTGGGTTAAAAAACCCATCATCAACCCCATTATCCTCAGACAAGAGGCAGTCCATCAACTATCAGAATTGCAAGAGAAAATGGAGTCCAAGGCCATCTTCAAAACAGATCTAGAGAAAGAACAAGCTACCCAAAACAAAACTTTTCGTGCATTTCAACAAGAAGAAGAATATTGGAGGCTCAAGTCTCGAATCTTGTGGCTAAAAGTTCGAGACCGTAACACTTCCTACTTTCACAGGAAGTGCAGAGCCCGCCTCTCCCACAACCACATTTCTAAAATTGCTTCCTCAGATGGAACGATACACAAGGGTTTCGAACAACTCAAAGAGGCACCAGAAAAACACTTTCAGAGTCTATACTAGGAAGAAGACTCCGGCAGTGAAGAGACTATCTTAGACTACCTCTCACACATTCCCTCTCTAGTAAGATGGGATGAAAACACAGATCTCATGAAGTTGTTTACTGAAGAAGAAATCTGCAATGTCATCTGATCCATGGAGCCCGACAAAGCCCCGGGGCCAGATGGCTTCTCAATCCATTTTTACATAGCTTGTTGGGATATAATCAAGATAGACCTGCAAAAGATGATCAGAGCTTTACATAAAAGAGACAAGGTAGGGGGCAGCACCAACTCCACCTTCCTAGCTTTAATTCCCAAAGAAGTTAACCCGAGCTCCTTCGAAAGATCCAGGCCCATCTCACTTTCCAACGCTTCCTACAAAATTATGTCCAAAATCTTGGCAAACATAATAAAGCCTCTGCTAGAAAACCTCATTTCCCCCATGCAAGGTGGTTTCGTCAAAGGAAGACATATTCTCGACAATGTAATACAGGTTCAAGAAGCCATGCACTCCAGTCACCAGTGACAAGAGCAAGGGATGTTGATAAAGCTCGACATGGCAAATGCTTTCGACAGGGTAAACCTCTCCTTCCTTTATAAAGTCCTTTTTTCTTTTGGTTCCTGGCCAGATTTTGTTAAATTGATCAAAGCATGTACCAAAAATCCCTGGATAGCCCCCCTAGTGAATGGCAGACCAACAAATTACTTTCAACCCTCAAGGGGATTAAGGCAAGGCTGTCCGCTTTACCCCTTCATGTACATCTTGATGGCAGACACATTAAGTAGAAAGTTGACCGTTGAAAAGAAGATTGGCTCAGTCCTAGGCATTAGACTGGAAAAGGGCCTTGATCCAATCAATCATGCCCTCTTTGTAGACGATTCCCTCATGCTGGGAGGGGCTTCCATAAAGATTGCAAAAAACTTCAGTGAAATTCTTCAAGGCTTCTGTAGTATCTCCAGAGCACTCATCAATAAAAGGAAAAGTGTAGTTTATGGCTGGAATACATATCAACAAACAATTCAGAGAATTGCTCAATACCTGGGGTTCTCGGGCTACGCCTCATGGGAAAAAATAAAGTATCTTGGACTCCCCTTAACTCTAGGGCCCAACAAGTCTTCGCTGTGGACATAAACTATAAGCAAATTCAATGCAAAAATCACAGCATGGGGTGGACAGTGGATCTCAAACGTAGGGAAGCTCACCCTCATAAAATCGATCTTGTCCTCCTTACCAATCTATCAGGCCTCCTTCCATCTTGATCCAAAGGCGATCATGTCAAAAATCACAAAGATGATCAGAGACTTCCTCTGGCGAGGAGGTAAAGGTAATCATAAGAAATACCACCTGGTCAATTAGGAAATGATCAAACCCCCTCACTTTGACGGTGGATTACAGGTAAGAGACCTCGAGCTTGCAAATCTGGCTCTAGGGGGGGAAATCCTTTGGAACCTATATGCAAATCGAAGGCATCATGTAAGTAATCTTTTAAGGAAGAAATACCTTGATGGTGCCCCTCTAAGAAATCTCCAAGAAGACAACATCCCCAAAGGCACTCAGATTTGGAACCTCTATCGACGTGGCTTACCCTCCTTCCAAAAGAACCTCTACCGAATCCCAAGGAATGGGAAAAACACAATGATGTTGCAAGACAACATCATGGGCAATGCGCCCCTCAACGCCTCAGACGAACTTAAAGGAATTTGTGAGTTGCTCTCCCAACGTGGATTTATCAAACTCGCAGACATCTCTGCGTGGGACGCCTCAGGAAGCTGGGAAGCATGGGACCTCTCAGGCATTCCAGAACACTTGCAAATGTAGAAATCGACCCTCCTGGCAGTGTTGACGGATTCATCTCCAGTCCATCTCCTCTTGCCTTGCCAGATAAATGGGGATCGGGAAAGTCTGGATTTTATTCTGTAGCCCAAGGATACATTTCACTTCAAACCCCCCAAGCTCCTATTGAGTCAACAATTCTCTGGAAACATGTCTGGGATCCCCTAGGACTACAGAAAGTAAACTTCTTCTGTTGGATTCTAATGCACAGGAAACTTTTGACAGGTGAAAATATAACAAAAAGAGGCATCATTAGCCCCCACAGATGCCTTATGTGTTGTAATGCTCCGGAGACAACGAATCATCTTTTTGTGGACTATTCTTTTTCTCAATAAGTATGGAAGATCTCTCTCCAAGGCCTCAACGTCACAACTCCGAACTAGATCTCAGTGGTAAATTTATTTTCCTCTTGGAAGGCACGCTACCCTTAAGAGATACAAAGCAGTCCAAACTGAAAAAGAATTTGGCAGGTCATATCCAAATACATTTGTTGGAAACTATGGTTAGCCAAAAACGATAAGATCTTCAACAATAAGCTGTCTTCCCCCTTTTGGTAGTTTTGAAAGTAAAAGCTCTACTTCTCGAAACATTGGCAAAATACTCCTTCAAGAATGAAAAAATTCTCCTTCTTACAGAAAAGAAATGGATTGTCACTTTCACCTACCAAGACAGAAAACAAATCTTTGTTCGCCCCTATCTCACTCCAGGTTGGCGTCTGTGAGACAAGGACAAAGTCTTTCAAGACTAGTGGAGGAGGCAAGGCATAGCCTTAGTTTTTTTTTATGGAGCCTCCAAAGGAAACACAGGGAACGTAGGAGCAGGCAGAGTGCTTTACTCCTCGGATGGATCCCGAAAAGACAACTTCAGTTGGGGCCTAGGACAGAGAACAAATAACTAGCCTGAAATCCTCGGGCTACTCAAAGCTTGCCAAATAGCACGGGAAAATGGCATAAAAGAAATACAATTCTTTGGAGACTCTGAAATCTCGATTAAGATCTTAAATACAGATGATCATCTCAGCAACCAGTGATAAAAAAGACTCTACTAAGGATTCGACAAGTATTGCAAGATTTCTCCTACTCTCGCTTTTTCCATATCTTGTGTGGATTGAACAAGGAGGCATATACAAAGGCGAATATAGGCTGCCTATTACCCCTAGGTGTGCTAAAAAAAAATGATGAAGACCCCCAGTGGATTTCCATCCCGTAGTTTGAGCTTTATCTCTCCTCATATCATTGTAAGAATGATAAATGTTGTACACAGATTAAGCGGGAAACTATTCCCATGTAATGATGGTTGATCAATAAAAATACTCGTTTTAGTTTTAAAAAAAAAAAAGAATAGAAACATAGTTGAGTTATCCCTTATCCCTAGCTCTAGAGTTAATTTCATTAAGATATATGTTTCATTAAATTTTATTGATTTTTTCATAATAAGACTCATCCCACATTTAAATGAGATCCACTGGGAATCTTGGATGTGGAGTATGCCTCTTGCACCACCTCCATGGGATTTTGGTTGGTTGTTCCATCCAAAAAACCATAGGGTGGGGTTTTATGATACCTAGGTCCCCTATTATCCTTTCTTTCTCTTTCTTTAGAGTTATTTCACAGTTTTTCTATGCTCCTTTAATTATGTAGAAAGTCATAACATGAGTGACAACTTTGTCTAAAAAATAGGGAAGCATTCATTTTTTTTCCATGAAAAAATTATTTATATTCAATAGTTCATTTAGAAATTAGAATATGCATGTACTTGTCTTGTAAATATTATCAAAGTCGAGGTCTTTTCCTTCCTTTAGTAAAAAGGACTCCAAAAAAGACACCTAAAAAATGGCATATTACAACCATCCATGGGCATTTCTTCCTCTACCTGTGCTTTAAAGCACCATAAAAATTACAACCACTTCCTACCTTATATAGGGCCTTCAACAAACAAACCTAAACAAAAATTATTACAAGTATATGCCCTATATAGGGCCTTAAAAAATAGACTTAAAAATAAGATTTAACCAAAAGCAATAACATAACAACAAGATTGCTTAGAGTATCAATAAAGGGCAATACTAGATTTTGGAGGAGGAAGTCTTCTTTGAATTCATGTTGAATAAGAGTCCCTTCCTGCAAATATATAGCACCTTTAGATAATATTCCCATTCTCTCGTTAGATTCTATGTAGATTTGAGAGAAAGATATCTCTAAGAACTTCATTCTTACCTCAAAAAGCACGTTCATAATTGGATTCAACATCAAGTTTCCAATGTGACTTTTTCCATTTGCCTAGTCCACTACCAATTTAGAGTCATGCATTACCTAGAGCATTCCAATTCCTTTTTCAACTACACGTTTCATAACTAACCATGAGGCATATAGTTCTACTTTATTATTAGTCCCTAGACTTGTTGCATACTTGAAAAATAAATAATGGTTTTCCTTTATAAACAAGATTAGTACCAATACCATATTTCCATGGAGTTCCTTGATATGTACCACCAAAAAAAAACTAGGATTTATATCTATCGAACTCTGGAGCCATTAAGATTCTTTGGGATTTGACTCTCTCAAGTTTCTATGACCCCCATGTACATATCTAATCTGGTGTGCTATCTAAGGAGGAAAGATAACCTTGCCTTAGAATAACATATTATTTCTAGTAATCCATAGTCCCACAATACAAAACAAGGCAATTCCCTATGAACAATGTCTATTTTGTCTTTATACCAGCTTTCAAAATAGGCTTGTTAGGAAACTTCTCTAAGCTCTCCACTCTTTGTTTCCATTTGCTAATAGTCATACTTCCTTCCAAATTCCCTTACATATGGGCAATGCACAAACAAATGATCCATTATTTCCTTGTCAATTTTTTACACATTATACATCATCTAGGACCATGCCAATTTCTCTTCTTCCCATTGTCCATATGTTAAAATTTATTTAGACATTACTAGCCTAGGACCATGTCAATTTATCTTCTTCCCATTTTCCTATGTTAAAATTTTGTTAGACATTACTAGCCACAAGAATATTTGGTATTGAGAGGGTTGGAAATAATCCTAGTTAGCCAAATGGCCCATAAAATAAAAACAAGTAGTAAGTGGTGATCCTTTCTAGTGTCATTGTCCTTTAACTAGGATTCCAAGGTCCCTCTATAGAGCCTCTTCCACCTCTACTCTTGCCTCCAAAAATGTTCTTAACAATTGTCCATACTTCCTTGGTAAAATGACATGATAAGAATAAATTGTGGATCGTCTATACATTCTCTTTGCATAATATATAGTACCCTAGCCCTGCCATGATCTCTTTTGGACATTATCTCATGTTAGCGCTTTATTACATAAGATAGGTTATAGAAATATTATTTATTTTAATGGAGCTTGGAGTTTCCCTATGATATTCCATTTCCATGTGTTTGTATACATATTTTAACTTGCTAATGAGACTTGATACCCCTTACTAACTTTGTATGATCCCTTAATTTTGCTTGTTTCCCAATCTAAATACTCTTATCAATATTGCAATCTTATAGATGTCATTTGTAAGGAAGAATTATGTTATGTCCACTCGGTGACCAAGTCATTTTCCACCCCAACTGATCAACATATTTCCATCCTAATGACCACTAGTTGCCCATATTTTTATCATATACTTTGGCCAAAATTAAGAGATTTGAGAATGAAAGTGATTTAACAATTCTTGAGACAATCTTCGAACTTATATGCCCCCTACCCAAGGATTGGTTCCCAATATGAATTCTTTTCCATTGCTTATAATCCATATAATATGTGCACCAATGAGGGGGTAAGCCCCTATCATTGCTCTCTAACAAATAGAGCTTCTTGAAGTTTATTTGTCTTATATCTAATCCATTCTTCTATACTTAAAGGGTGAATGTACTTTTTCTCATGATTGACTGTCAAAGGCCTTATGAAGCTAGAAGTCTCCACATCCCCTTAACTACCAATGCTTTTGAGAAATGTGTAGATCTTTGAGCCCCCAATCCCCATCCCTTTTTGGTTTGGAGATTTTTGCCATCTAAATAGGGGAATGTATGTCTTGTTGTTCTTACCTACCCAAAGCATAGTTTCCTAATTTTGTTTAGTATACCTTTGGGAATGATCACCAAGGACATCCAACAAATTGAGATGGCTTCAATAACACTCTTAAGCAAGGTTAATACCCCCCTATATAAATCCACCTGTTACATCAAGAATTGATTCTTTTTTCTACCCTTTCATGGAGCCATTTCCAATCTTTAAAAGTGTAGACAATGGATTTTCATTGATATCCACGGTACTTCTTGTTGTCATTGCAACCTTTGATCTAGAAAGGAGTGTTTCTTTGATTATTTTTATCAAGGGATCATTCAACATGTGATATGCAAGGGTTGATTTATAAATATTTATAGACATTCCAATTTTTTTGCAATAAATATGAAACGTTTTTCCATAGCCCTTACTTCTCCTATTGTCCCATTTCCAAGAATAATCACAATATCCACAAATAATAAATGAGTTATAGATTAATCCATTGTAATATCCCCAAGGACGAGCCCTAGTTGTATTTATGAATTGTAACATGTTTTGTAGGCTGGTGAGCCAAGCAATTATAAGTTGATAGGCTTAAGTGTTTAAGTAGGCCGGTGAGCCTAGGTGTTAAAGGCGAGGAGCTTGTTTTGTACATGTAAATATTCATATTATTAATATAAAAACATCGCTGCGTGTAGACCGACCACGACGAAAGAGTATGGGGTACTAAGCTCCACTAGGCTGCGTAAGGGAGAGGGGGCTGAGGGGCTGGAAATAGGGACTAAGATTAAGAGATTAAGTCCAAGAATAATTTATTATTATTCTAAATGTTGATAGAAGGATATGATTATATCCTAAGTTCCTTTGGGAAGAGGAAATGACTTCCAAATGGAAAGGAACGAGTTTCGTGAGCGACATGTGTCAGCTCAGGAACATGCAGTTTTAAGTGGGAATTATTGTTGTTTGGGGGGGGACTCATGGAGCTTCAGGGGACACATAGTTGGCTCTCACACTCTCACCATTCTCGCCATTCTCTGACCAGTCGACCACCTTTATCCTGACAAGTTCACTCATGCACCGAGCAAGCACACAACCAACCATTTCCGCCATTGTTGAACCCGTGGCCATCATGAACCTCTGTCACTTACGCGCACTGGTATTTTGTTGATCCATACTCTGCCTTACCTAATTTCTGTTGTTTCCTCTGCCCTTGCCCATTTGTCTTAGGAGCTGGATAAAAGAAACAAGTTATCGGGCCTATGGTTTGCAAAGGCGGGTTGTCAGGCCTGTAGATTGAAGAGGCAGTTTTTCAAGCTTGTGAGAAACTCTCTCGAGGTGAGAGAGTGTGTTGAGGAAGTGAATTCTCCTAGAGGGAGTTCAGTAACAGCTACAGAGCTCTGAGAGTTCCTGTCCGACCTATTTCTTAAGCCTTGAAAGGGAGGTGGAGCAGTCGATGAACTGTGTGACAATGAAGGTGTATACTCTTGGTGTGTGACAAGCATGTGGGGAATGAGAGTCTGTGAGCAGTGGGCATAAGTGGCTCCTGAGAGAATCCTTCCTATTGAACTGTGTGACATTCATGTTAGCCTTGCCAAGCCTAGGAATCCCTTTCCCAGTGGAGTTTAGTCCCAACACGGGGGTGACCCACTGCTGAGAGTGATGAGCAGTGTGGTCTAAGGCTGGGAGGTTCGTTGAAGGTCTGCACGCATTCGGTGGTCTTCACAATCCAAAGATAAGTATCAATTTTGTGTTTAATGATGCCTATTGTGCATGTATGTGATTCTTACAATGTTATCATGTGCTTTTGTTGCATGTATGATTTACGATCAATTTTGCATGAGTTAGTATGGTAGTAGTGTATTTTATTGCCTTTTATTTCATTAGAAATGCATGTAATATATACGTACTCTGGGATGAACAATTAACCTGCTATCAAAGCTTAGCAGTTTGTTGGTTGTGTTACATGGCCCGACCTGGGTGGTCGGGGCTGCCACAAAATGCTATTACAGTGAAATTCCATAGTGACATTGCCCGACCTGTTGGTGGCTGGGGACATTGCAAATTGGTATCAAAGCTAAGTGAAGTATTGAAGGAGTGGCGTTGCCTGGCCGGTTGGTGGCCGAGGACGTTACAAATTGGTATCAGAGCTAAGAGAAATGTCCAAGAAGTGGCGTTACCCGGCCTGTTGGTGGTTGGGGACGTTACAAATTGGTATCAGAGCCATGGTTTCAACATTGAGCCTGGATGGGCCATGTTAGTGGAAGCTGAAGAAAAAGTTTCAGAAAAGAATTGTTGTCGAAATGGACAAAATTGAAGTTCAGAGCCCAGTTTTCGACACTGAGCCTAAATTAGGCCATATAATTGGTTATGGAATCAAAAGCTCGGAGCAAATTGTTGTTGAGAAGGTCAAAATTTGAATTCAGAGCATTCTAGAGTGCCAAGAGAACACCTTGGCCATGTTTGGAAGCTAAGGAGGTATAGTGGTTCAAGAAAGATAACAGAGAAAAGAGACTACAGTAACCAAGGGTTTGAAACCGCAAGGTTTGAAGTTGAGCCGTTAGATCGAGCAAAGATTAAATCACGACAGTCAGATCTCATTAAGGAGAGATCAACGGTGGGGAGCGATTGTGGAGATCGGGAAGGAAATTAAAGCGAGAGTAAGTTGAGACCCCACAATCCCTCAGGATCGTTGATCTTGCTCGATCAACAAATCAATGGTGGATATTGATCCCACTACGGACGAGCATCTTCGCATTGCGGAGATCGGGAAGGAAATTAAAGCATGAGAAAGTTGAGTTCTCGCAATCACTCTTGGTCGTTGATCTTCACATTTCCTTAAAACATTACTTTCGATCTTGCTAAGTGAGATAAGTGCCCAAATGTTAAGTCGAGGTAACAACTCTCAATCATGTGCAGAGAAGACAGAGTGAACTTCATGTATTTCTTGTCCGTTGATCCAAGCAAGGAACACGTGTTGGCAAGTTAGCTTGTTCAGGAATAAGGCATTCAGGAGAAATGGAGTGTGTTGATGTGCAAACTCTTGAAGTCCCGAAGTTCGAAGTTAATCAGGACCGTTCGTTGCAAGAGACATGTGTCAGAAGATCGGCTTGTTCGAGAGTTAGGTGTTCGGGAGAAATGGGGTCTACGAAGGTGAAATCTGCCGAAGCCCGAAGTCTCAGAGTGACGTGGCCTGCTGATGTCACTAGGAATGATGTGGACACATGGGATGTGTGCCACGTGTCAGCGAGTTAAGAACCTTGGTAAGATGGAAATGTTGTTAGAACGTGACATATGTCACCCGCCTGATTGGACCACGTGTCAGCTTCATGTGTCCTGCTGAGTGGCGCTCCTGGTGGTGGCACAAGGTAGCTAAGCGTGACGAAGAAGTTAGTTGGATCGGGCCCGCATTAACTTTGGTCACGATCTATCAAGATCGAGGGCCAGAAGGCATTGTGGGGATCGAAGTTGCGCGACAGATAATTCTACAAGGCGGTCTCACAATCCAAGCCACGGTTTCCCAGAAGGGGTATGTGTCAGCGTGGAGACAATTGTGGAACAATCGACGGGTTACTCCAAAACAACCAACCCATGTCCCTGCAATTTGAAAAGTACTAAAGTTGATGTGACGTTTTCAACATTTATTAGTTCGAGCATGAAAACCGTGGGCCCCAGTGGATGCGTGGTGCCAGATCGTGAAGTCTGGAGACTTGACGCTCCGAAAAAAGTGGTTCATGAAGGAAGGTGGACCATAGATCCGTCGTTCTACAATTCGTTGTTCTGTGATGTTGGGATGCACATAAAAAGGGAAACCTCCAAAGCCTGGAGCCCAAAGTTTCAGAGCTCCAGATAAGCGCCCAAATCATAAGAGTTGGGTCATAGTCGTGGTCACATGTGAACCAAGGGCTGAAGAAAAGGGGCCAGTGCCCAAAATTTGTGGCAGAACAAAACTGGGCTTAGAGATTTAAGCCGAGGGGTTCTTGACCGACCAAGACCTGCAGAAAATGGAATCTAATATTGTTTTGTTGAATCAGATTGGTTTATTCTGGAAAATTATTAAAGTCTGATAGCCTAACAAAATTTCGGTTGACTGCACATTTTGCAAAGTTAACGATTGTCAGAACCGAACCAAATTGTCGCTCAGTGCAGAGAAATGGGGAAGGCACAAGGTTCTTACAGTTCAGAAAATCAAGTTAGAGGAATGGATGTCCATATAGGATTTGAAGGATTGAACTCCAATGGGAATGAAGAAGAGATAGATAAGGAAGGAAACATGATGAAAATGATTGAAAAGTTGCAGAAAGATGTCCAGACTCACCAAGCAGATAACATAAATCTCATGAAAGCTAGGGAACAACAGGGAGAATTCAACATAAAATTGATGCAAAGCCTAGAAAGAATAGAAAAGAAATTGGATAAGGAGAGTGACTCCAGTAAATCAGGAAGTCACAGGTCCCCTGATGAGAAGAGAAAATCAAGGACTGTTGGCAGACACCATCATCACTCCCAAGGGCACTCCAAGAGGAGGGAACACGGTAGTTCAACTCCATCTCCTACCAAAAATCATAGGAGATCTAGAGTGGATGAACTGAAGGGTGAAATGAACAAGATTAAACCTCCCACGTTTGATGGAGAGCACCAGAAGGAGGAAGATTTTGAGACATGGCTTCTTGGCATGAGGATATATTTCCAACTGCATAATTACTCCTCTCATGCAGAAGGAAGAATTGCAATGTATCAACTGAAAGGAAAATCATCCATGTGGTGGGACCAACTTGTGCAAGTAAAAGACATCAAAGAGAAGAATGTTACATGGATGGAATTCAAGAAATACTTTGAAAAGAAATACGTAACTAAGAGATACTATGACATAAAGATGAAGGAGTTCTTTGAACTCAAATTGGGCAGCATGACTATAGATGAATATGAAAGAAGATTCCTAGAGTTGTTGAAGTATGTCCCTTTCATCAAAGATGAGACTGTCAAAATCTAAAGATATTTGAGTGGACTGCCAGCTTTCCTTATTGACAAGATCCAATATGATGATCCTAAAACTATGGAAGAAACCATAAGGAAAGTGAAATGCTTATATGATTAGCATAAAGGAAAGCCTACTTTCCAAAGAGCTTGGGAAGACAAGAAGAAGTTTAAGAGGGAATAGAGGTAGAAGGGGAACAAGCCACCCTTTTTCAGGAATAATCCTCAAAGACATCTAGTGTTTAGAGAGCCTAGGATGGTTGATGTAGGTGGACAATGGCCAAGACAACCACTTATGCAATGTTGGGGTTGTAAAGGGGACCTCAAGCATAGAGATTTCCCTCACATAAGTGACAAAGTGAGAGTTGTCCACAATGTTTAGCAAGCATAAACGGTGGAGGACATGGGCAGTAGAATACCAAGGATCTATGCAGCCATGGACAACAAGCAAGTTGAGTTTCAATCACACATGATGAAGTTGAAGGTATGATCAATAACCATGCCTTACTATTTTAATTGATTCAGGGGCTAGTCATAGTTATATAGATCCCAAGGTAGTGGAAAGGTTGCAATTGCCAAGAAGCAAGCATGTGAAATCTTGGTTGGTGCAGCTGGCTACAGGAGCCAAGAGAAAGGTTGTTGAGTTGGTTAAATCATGTCTAGTGGGCATGAATGGACTAAGTACTAAGGCAGATTTGAACATCTTTCCTTTGGGATCATATGACTGCCTGATTGGTATGGATTGGTTGGACCGACACCATGCCATATTAGACTGTCGTAACAAGGCATTCACTTGCCTAGATGAGGAAGGAAATCAGAAAATAGTCCAAGGAATTCCCAGGGCAGTTATTGTTCGGGAAATTTCAGCAATGCAGCTGAATAAGTGTTATAGGAAAGGTTGTCAAATATTTGTAGCCCATATGGAGGAAGCATCTAAGGATAAGGTGCCAAATTTGGAAGATCATGCAGTCCTGGAATATTTTGTAGATGTGTTCAAGGAGGTACCGGGACTACCTCGAAAGAGAGATATTGATTTCTCTATTAATTTGATGCATGGAGCAGCTCCAGTATTAAAGACTCCTTACAGAATGAGTACACTGGAGCTTAAGGAATTGCAAATGCAGCTTGAAGAACTTTTGAAGAAGGGGTATATATGCCCAAGTGTGTCACCTTGGGGTGCCCCAGTCTTGTTCTTGAAAAAGAAAGATGGGACATTGATATTGTGCATCAACTTCATATAGTTGAATAAAGTAACTATAAAGAACAAGTATCCTCTACCAAGGATTGATGATCTCTTTGATCAATTGAATGATGCAATTATATTTTCAAAGATATATATTAGGTCAGGATATCATCAGGTAAGGATTAAAGAGGAATATATCAACAAGACCACCATCAGAACAAGGTATGGTCATTATGAGTTCACATTGGTGCCATTTGGGTTATCAAATGCACCCGTTGTTTTTATGTGCTTAATGAATGGTGTTTTCAGGGAATATTTGGACAAGTTTGTCATAGTCTTTCTGGATGACATCCTTGTATATTCCAAGTCAGAAGAAGAGCATGAACATCATTTGAGGATGGTGGTGCAAGTGCTAAGAGAACATCAACTATATGCCAAATTGAGCAAGTGCTCATTTTATCAAAACTGAATTCACTACTTGGGGCATATTATTTCAAAGGATGGGATAACAATGGATCCTGATAAGATTGAGGCCATTAGAGAATGGTCAGTGCCCAAGAATGTGACAGAAGTCAGATCCTTTATGGGTCTAGCTGGCTACTATATAAGGTTCATTGTAGGGTTTTCGAGAATAGCTCACTCCATCACTTCCTTGTAAAGGAAGAGGAAGAATTTTCCATGTACAGAAGAATGTGAAAGGAGCTTTCAACAATTGAAGCAACTGTTAACTAGTGCTCCAATTATGAAGATTGCAGATCCTAATGAAGATTTCATGCTTTGCATAGACGCATGTAAAGAAGGACTAGGAGGAGTCCTCAACCATAATGGGTTTGTAATATGTTATGAGTCCATAAAATTGAAAGAGCATGAAAGGATCTATGCCACTCACGATTTGGAGTTGGCAGCCATTGTACACGCTCTAAAGAAATGGAGACATTACGTCATGGGAAAGAGGTTTGAGCTTAGGACAGACCATCATGGTCTGAAGTATTTGTTTGATCAGGCTACACTGAATGTCAGGCAAAGCAGATGGTTGGAATGCCTCTGTGAATATGACTTTGATATCAAGCACATCAAAGGAAAGGAGAACAAAGTGGTTGATGCACTCAACAGAAGAGTGCATGAGTTGCATGCTACAACCATCAGCATGTATCAGACTGATCTTCAAGGCATAATATCTGAGAGCTGCAAAAGTTGAATCACAATACATGGAATTGGTAGCAAAATTGCAGTAGGGTAAAATGCAGCAAAAAGTTGAAGAGTGTGAATTGGGAATTGATGGAATTCTCTGGTACAGAAAAAGAGTTTATGTACCCAACTCTTATGAATTAAATAGTGTGATTTTAAAATAAATGCACAATGTACCTTATGCAGGGCACCCAGGATATCAGAAAACAATTTCAGCAGTCAAAAGCCAATATTATTGGCCAGACATGAAGAGGGAGATTGCTGATTTTATTGCTAGATGTTTGGAATGTCAAAAGGTAAAGGTTGAGCATAGACACCCTACTGGTTTACTACAACCATTACCCATTCCTGAGTGGAAATGGGAAGTGGTAACAATGGATTTCATCACGGGATTGCCCAGAACGAGCAAGCAACATGATGCAATCATGGTAGTGGTGGACAAACTTACTAAAGCTGCCCATTTCATTCCTATGAAGACTACTAATAAGGCGACTAATATTGCTGATATTTATATGAGGTAAGTAGCACGCTTGCATGGTGTACCAAAGACAATTGTGTCAGATAGAGACCCAAATTTTACATCCAAATTCTGGAAGGGGTTATTCAAAGGGTTCAGAATGAATTTGAACTTCAGCACTGCTTATCATCTCGAGTCTGATGGGTAGACAGAGAGGGTGAACCAAGTGATAAAGGATATAATGTATGTGATGGACAAACCATCTAAATGGGAAGATTATCTACACTTGATAGATGTTTCCTACAATAATGGGTATCAAGTATCACTGAAGATGAGCCCATTTGAAGCACTTTATGGCAGAAAGTGCAACACACCAATAAGCTGGGACAACCCAACTGATAGAGAAATAATTGGGTCAGAGTTTCTCAAGGAAATGGAAGATAAAATGCTGAAGATTAAGCAGAATTTGAAGGATGCCCAAGACAGGCAGAAAAGTTATGCTGATAAGCACAAAACCCACAGGGAGTTTAAAGTGGGTGATCATGTTTTCTTGAAAGTAAAAGCCAACAAAAGTTCCATGAAGTTGGGAAACTGTTCCAAGTTGGCAGCTAGATATTGTGGACCATTTGAAATCTTAGAAAGGATTGGACCAGTTGTTTATATGCTTGCATTACCTGCATCCATGACTGTTCATAATGTATTTCATGTTTCATTACTCAAGAAGTATATACCTGATCCTTATCATGTGATTGATTGGAATGTGATTCAGGTGGAGTAAGAAATCACCTTGCAAGTGCATCCGATGCACATATTGGAACGGAAGAGCAAGCAGCTCTGGAATCAATCCATAGGGCTTGTCAAGGTCCATTGGACCTGTTACGATCACGAGGACGTGACATAGGAGCATGAGGATGCTATGTGGGAAGAATACCCACATCTTTTTGAAGATTTTGAAAATCTTGTTGATGCTGTGTAAATAAGTTGCACTAAGATAGTGCAAAAATAAGGGGAGGGGATTGTAATATCCCCAAGGACGAGCCCCAATTGTATTTATGAATTGTAACATGTTTTCTAGGTTGGTGAGCCAAGCAATTATAAGCTGATAGGATTAAGTGTTTAAGGAGGCCGGTGAGCCTAAGTGTTAAAGGCCAGGATCCTGTTTTGTACATGTAAATATTCATATTATTAATATAAAAATATCGTTGTGTGTAGACCGACCATGAAGAAAGAGTATGGGGGACTAAGCTCCACTAGGTTGGGTAAGGGAGAGGGGGCTGAGAGGCTGGAAATAGGGACTAAGCTTAAGAGATTAAGTCCAAGAATAATTTATTATTATTCTAAATGTTGATAGAAGGATATGATTATAATCTAAGTTCCTTTGGGAAGAGGGAATGACTTCCAAATCGAAAGGAACGAGCTTCATGAGAGACAAGTGTCAACTCAAGCACATGCAGTTTTAAGTGGGAATTCTTGTTGTTTGGGGGGGGACTCATGGAGGTTCAGGGGACACATAGTTGGCTCTCACACTCTCACCATTCTCGCCATTCTCTAATCAGGCGGCCACCTTTATCCTGACAAGTTCACTCACACACCGAGCAAGCACACAGCCAACCATTTTCGCCATTGTTGAACCTGTGGCCATAGTGAACCTCTGTAACTTGCGCGCACTGGTATTTTGTTGAACCGTACTCTTCCTTACCCGAGTTCTGTTGTTGCCTCTGCCCTTGCCTGTTTGTCTTAGAAGCTGGATAGAAGAAACAAGTTGTGAGTGTAATGTTCCTGACTTGGCTAGTCTAGGAAACACTGCTAATGTGTGTGTAGGATCAAAGGTTTACAGCATATAAATGATCATACAAATAATAAATGCAACAAAGGATTGCAAAGTTGTATTATGATATCTCTGTGGATTACAAAATGGTCGAATGCGGCTGAATAAACTGACAATACTCGACTAGATCAATAGACAAAGGATCTTAGCTGGAATACAAATAAGCAACTGCGACTAAATAAAATAACAACACTCGGCTAGATGAAAAGACAAAGGGATCTTAGCCGAAATACAAATAAGTAACTAAAATATAATACCCAGAATATGGGAGCACTGTGGAATCAATGAAGAATGATGGAAGACTTGGATGATCTTCCTGGTGACTAGGGTATGTCTTTCAACACCGAAATCATCCAACTGGTGTCTTCCTCCTAGAATACACTGAACCATCTCTCCTGAGATGCGCCTCTTCTCCTCAATGACAAGTCATAATTTGCATAATGATGAATTAGGTCACTGACCCTTCCTTTATAGGTTTCCAAAACCCTAAATCATGTTGAAACCCTAATTCACTGTTGACTTCCAAAACCCTAATTCACTGTTGAAACCCTAATTCATTGTTGACTTCTATTTTTAGCTCATAATGACTTAAAAGTGCTTTTAACCCTTTTTAGCTCAATGTCACTTTCTGAATATAACACTTGTGACTGGAGTGACCTCTAGTAACCCTGTTTACCCCTCTTTGGCCTTGGCTATAGTCTAACGGGGCGGTTTAGACCATCAAGCCTCCTCTCTAGAGCTCCTATTTGGAAAGGGACATTATAGTCCTCCCTTCCCGAAATTGCTTGTCCTCAAGAAATACAAGTCCAGGGTGTTGCAACACCTGCTCGCTCTCCCAAGTAGCGTCCTCTATTGGAAGCCCTCTCCATCTGATCAAACACTCTCTAATGACCCTGCTCCTCAGTTTCCACTCCCGAAACTCCAAAACCTCCTCCGGAACTAACTCCAATTATCCCTCCTCATCCAACGGGGGAAGCTCCTCTAATGTGCTAATGAATTGTCCCACTGCCTTTTTGAGGCAAGACACATGGAACACATTATGAATCTTGCTCCCCTTTGGAATCTCTAGCTCGTAAGCAACCTCGCCTACTCAGCGCATGATCCTGTAAGGACCATAAAATCTGGGTTTGAGCTTCTTGGCCCCACTCTTCTTCAGAGATGACTGTCTGTAGGGTTGGAGTCTCAAGAAAACCAAATCTCCAACGTCAAAGCTGTGCTATATCCTGTGCCTGTCCGCACTTATCTTCTGTCTGTTTTGCGCTGTCTACAGGTTCTCTTTCAACAACTTGAGGATCTCCTGACTCTCTATGATCCAATCCTTGGCCTTGGGAGCTCTGCTCTCCCCAAAGACCAAGTCTACCAAAGTGGGAGCATCATATCTGTACAATGCTCGGAAGGGTGTCATACCAATGGACATGTGGAAGGTGGTGTTGTAGCAATGTTCTCCTAAATGTAACCACTTTACCCAAGTTATCTGTTGTCCTCCTACATAGTTCCTCAAATACCCTTCAACCCACTTGTTAACAATATCGGTCTGCTTGAGGGTGATAGATGGTGCTAGGTGTCAACTCTGTCCCTACCAACCGAAACAACTCTCTCCAAAATGTCCCTATGAACTGACTATCCCTGTCATTGATGATGTTCTTCGACAACCCATGAAGTCTGAAGACCTCCCTGAAGAAAAGCTCGGCTACCTGAATTGCGTTGTACTCTGTCGGTATGGCGTAGAAGTGAGTAAACTTGGTCAATCTGTTGACCACTACATAGATACAGTCCTTACCCTGGACCTTAGGTAGACTGGTGATGAAGTCCATAGATATACTCTCCCATTTATGCTCTGGAATGGGGAGTGGCTGAAGTAGCCCTGTTGGAAGAGCATGCTCTGACTTGTTCTGTTGGCAAGTCACACACTCATTGACATGTCTCATAACGTCCTGTTTGAGGCCCTTCCATGAGAACCTCTCTCTGATCTGTCTGTAAGTTTTGAAAAACCCCTGATGGCCTGCTAGAGGTGAATCATGAACTGCAATGAGGATCTTCTTCTTAAGCCCTGAATCTGGCACCAAGTAGACTCTATCCTTGTAAAATATGACATCATCAATGACCCTATACCAGTCATCCTGTATCTTCCCATCCATCACCTCACAAGTGAACTTGTTCTTGGAATATTCCACTAATAAGTGGGATTTCCAATCTGTTGAAATCTCCATAAAAGAACATGTCGCAGGTCTCCTAGATAGTGCATCGACCACAATGTTCTTCTTCCCCTTGACATACTCTATGTCAAAGTTGAATGCCTGTACCTTCGTCACCCATTTTTGTTGGCGCTCATTGAGGTCCTTCTGCTAAAGGAAATACTTCAAACTGTTGTGATCGGTCTTGACCATGAATTTGTTGCCCACCAAATATTGTCTAAACTTGGTCAAGGCATGCATGATTGGCAACATTTACTTGTCATAAATGGAGTACAACCTCTCAGGTTGACTAAGATTTCGGCTCTCGAATACAATGGGGTGTCCTCCCTACATCAAAACTACCCTGATCCCTTCGCTGGATGCATCACACTCTAGTACAAATGGAAAGGTGAAGTCTGGTAGTGCCAACACTGGACAAGTGCCCATGACTTCCTTCATGTGATCAAAGGCTTCCTGTGATTTCTCGGTCCATATGAAGGCCCCATGCTTGGTAAGATCTATCAGCGGTGCTCCAAGCTGAGAAAAACCCCAGACGAACCGCCTATAATAGCTGCACAGCCCGAAGAAGCTCCTCAATTCTGTCACATTCTTGGGTGTCGTCCAATCCAGAATGGCCCTGATCTTCTCTTGGTGCACTTGTACCCCATGTGTACTGATGATGTGGCCTAAGTAAAGAAACTCTGTCATATCGAACTTGCACTTGGACTCTTTGGCATATAATGATTGTGCTTCCATGATGCTCAATACCTCATCCAGGTGCCTCATATGCTCTTGCCATGACCGACTATAGATCAAGATGTCGTCGAAGAAAACCAAGACTGATTTCCTTAACTGATCCCTGAATATATGGTTCATGCAAGACTGGAATGTAGCGGGTGCATTGGTTAGCCCAAATGGCATAACCAGGAACTCGAAGTGTCCAAAATGACATCGAAATGTCGTCTTCTCTATGTCCTGCTCTCAGATGCTGATATGATGATATCCAAAGCGTAGATCAATTTTTGAGAAGAAAACTGCCGCATGCAGTTCATCCATCAACTCGTCAATGCATGGGATAGGGTACCGGTTCTTGATGGTTTTCTTGTTCAAGGCTTGGTAATCAATGCACATCCTCATGGTTCCATCCTTCTTCAGATCTAAGACAATTGAAGAAGCAAATGGGCTACTGCTCGGTCTTATGTGTCCCATCACCAACAATTCCTTGATTTCCTTCTCTATCTCATCCTTGAACCTCCTAGGATGAAAATAGGAGGGGATAATCATAGGTTTGTCCCCATCCTCCAACTCAATGGTGTGTTCAAACCCCTTGTCAGGTGGTGTCCCTAGTGGAATTGCCTCAAAGACCTGCTGATGTCGTCCCAATAAATTCTTGATCTCTGTATGATATTGTTGTCGACCTTCTGAATCCTTCTGAGTAGCGATCAAGCATTCTGCGACATATGCTACCTCCCCATGTCTGAATATCCTCTCCATCCTCTTGGCTGAAACTGTCCTGGGTGCTCCTGTCGACATGCCTCTTAGAACAACCTTCTTCCCATCCTGATATCTGAATCCCATTTCCAAGGTTTGGTAGTTGGTAGTGATTTTTCCCAAGGTAATCATCCACTGAACTCCTAACACCACATATGTGTCTGATAGGTCAACCACATAAAATGTGTCTCTCACTGTGTAGTTTCCTAACTTCATCTCTAAGTTTGGAACTCTGTCTAGACACTCCACTGTGTGGCCATCTGCTACCGCAACATCAAAACCCTCAAACTCCTCTGTCTGAAGTGCCTGTCTCGATACTAGTGAAGCGTCGATGAAGTTGTGGGTGGCCCCACCATCTATCAGGGTGATTTCCCGTTGCCCCTGAATAATCCCTCTGATATGGAGGGTATCATACATGGGAACACCAGAAAGGGTCGCTATGACTCCTCCCTTTGCTAGTTTCCTCCTATTAGCCTGCTCTGGCAGTTGTGGGACTACTGGAGGATGGGCTCCTGCCGATGTCGGTGGTCTACGGGGAGGCTGCTCCTCTGCTGGTGCTGACTCCTCCTCTGAACTAGTGGATCCATTTTCTTGCTCCTCCTCCTCACTGTCCACACTATCTGCTGCTACCTCAATATGATGAATCTCTCCCTTGTCCATGCACCTGTGGCCTGGGACCCAAGGATCTCTGTAGCTGAAGCAAATCTTCTTCCTCATAAGCTCTCTCCTAGTCTCATCATCCAACTTCTCCTTGCCCTTCCATTCTCTCTGGAATGGCTTCCCGTCTCGATCCCTCTGGGGCACAAATGGTTTGGAGAAAGTTTTAGTCTTTGGCACCGAGTCTGCTAGATCTCGAGTGCAAAGGATGGCATCCTACAAAGTGGGAGGCCTATATGCCTTCACCCATCCTCTCAAAGGCTCTGTGAGTCCTTCTATGAATAGCATGATGAACCTGGGCTATGATATATCTGTCACTGCCATGACTACCCATTGAAACTCTGTGATGACCACCTCTGTTGTGCCAATTTGTCTCAACTGGGCTAGATCCTTGAAGTGTATGTCGGGATCCTTCTTTTCAAACCTGTCCATGAGCCTATCTGTAAACTCCCTATAGGAGGTGATGCAACTGTGACCCAATGTCACCAGTCCATGATACCACCACTTGTGTGCCTCACCCTCCAAGTGTAGGGTCGCGAAACTGATGGCCTCTGTCTCAGTCATTTGGTTGAGCTTGTAATACATGTCTAGCTTCTGTATCCAAGCTCTGGCGGTGTATTTGGATGATCCATCGAAAGAGGGATGGTGAGTTTCCCAACTTTTCAGATGAAATCGAGGTTATGCCCCTGCTGCTGTTGTGGTCCTCCCCTCTGCGGCTCTCTGGGGCGGTTCCTGAGTCTGAGTCCATAGTACTTGACTAAGGTCATGTCCTGATGGAAGTCATGACCCAATGCTGTGTACTCCCTCCTATACTCTGCAATGTTGTCGGCATGAGTGGGTGGCCTCTGTGCTATCAGTGGCGGTGCTGCTACCGGGGGTGCCCTCTAGAAACTGGGAAACAAGGGTCTGGGAATCCTACTCGCAGAGGTGTATGTGTGAGAGGGTGACTGGGATCTACTGCCTTCTTCTGAGTTCCCCTGTGCTGCATGCGAGACTTGTGTATCTGGGGTGTCCACTCTAGCCAATCTATCAACCACCTGTGCCAAGGACTGAGACATGGTCCATTGACTAGCTAACATATCGTTGATAACCTGCATGAAAGCTGCCTCTGGATCTACATGGGCCTTGCCACTCCCCCTCTGGTCAGTCATATCTATCTCCTAGTATCCTCTCTGCCTCGCATTCAGCCTCACGCTTTGCCCTTCTCTCTTCTTCTATGTGTGCCTCTTCCTCTTCCTCTGAGCTAGGAGGAAAAAGGGGAAAATCAGGCCTATGCCTTCTTTCCTGATGCCTGTTGTAAGTGACATATTCATCACCTACGTGTTCACGACCCTCTGGGTCTTCTGCTGCACTCATTGTATTTATTCACAGGCTGGCAGGACTAAAGCTCTGATACCACTGTAATGTTCCTGACTTGGCTAGTCTAGGAAAGACTGCTAATGTGTGTGTAGGATCAAAGGTTTACATCATATAAATGATCATACAAATAATAAACATGACAAAGGACTGCAAAGTTGTATTATGATATCTCTATGGATTACAAAATGGCCGAATGCGGTTGAATAAACTGACAATACTCGACTAGATCAATAGACAAAGGATCTTAGCCGGAATACAAATAAACAACTGTGGCTGAATAAAATAACAACACTCGGCTAGATCAAAAGACAAAAGGATCTTAGCCAGAATACAAATAAGTAACTAAAAGATAATACCCGGAAGATGGGAGCACTGTGGAATCAATGAAGAATGATGGAAGACCTGGATGATCTTCCCGGTGACTAGAGTATGTCTTTCAACACTGAAATCAGCCAACTGGTGTCTTCCTCCTGGAATACACTGAACTATCTCTCTTGAGATGCGCCTCTTCTCCTCAATGACAAGTCATAATCTGCATAATGATGAATTAGTTCGCTGACCCTTCCTTTATAGCTTTCCAAAACCCTAAATCATGCTGAAACCCTAAATCACTGTTGACTTCCAAAACCCTAAATCACTGTTGAAACCCTAATTCACCGTTGACTTCTATTTTTAGCTCATAATGACTTAAAATCACTTTTAACCCTTTTTAGCTCAATGCCACTTTCCGAATATAACACTTGTGACTGGAGTGACCTCTAGTAACCCTGTTTACCCCTCTTTGGCCCTAGCTATAGTCTAACGGGGTAGTTTAGACCATTAAGCCTCCTCTCTAGAGCTCCTATTTGGAAAGGGACATTACAGTGAGGCTCTTAGATTGAAGAGACAGGTTGTCAGGCTTGTGAGCAACTCTCTCGAGGTGAGAGAGTGTGTTGAGGAAGTGAATTCTCCTGGAGGGAGTCTAGTAACAGCTACAGAGCTCTGAGAGTTCCTGTCTGGCATGTTGCTGAAGCCCCATAAGGGAGGTGGAGCAGTCGAGGAAATGTGTGACAATGAAGGTGTATACTCTTGGGGTGGGACAGACACGTGGGGAATGAGAGTCCGTGAGCAATGGGCATAAGTGGCTCCTGAGAGAATCCTTCCTATTGAACTGTGTGACATTCATGTTAGCCTTGCCAAGCCTAGGAATCCCTTGTTCGGTGGAGTTTAGTCCCAGCTTAGGGGTGACCCACTGCTGAGAGTGATGAGCAATGTGGTCTAAGTCTGGGAGGTTCGTGGAAGGTCTGCACGCAATCGATGGTCTTCACAATCCAAACATAAGTATCAATTATGTGTTTAATGATGTATGTTGTGCACGTCTATGATTCTTACAATGTTATCATGTGCTTTGGTTGCATGTATGATTTAAGGTCAATTTTGCACGAGTTAGTATGGTAGTAGTATATTTTATTGCCTTTTATTTCATTAGAAATGCATGTAATATATACATACTCTGGGATGAACAATTAACCTGCTATCAAAGCTTAGTAGTCTGTTGGTGGTGTTACATGGCCCGACCTAGGTGGTCGGGGCTGCCACAAAATGGTATTACAGTGAAATTCCGCAGTGACGTTGCCCGACCTATTGGTGGCTGAGGACGTTACAAATTGGTATCAGAGTTAAGTGAAGTGTTGAAGGAGTGGCATTTCCTGGCCGGTTGGTGGTCGGGGATGTTACATCCATGACAATGTAGATACCTTTGATCTATCCCTCCTCCTTCGAGACTCAAATTAATCTACTTAGGGCCTCTACTACTAGAAGAAACAATGGAGGAGGTATTAGACACCCTTGCCTTTAACTCCTATAAGGTTTAAACAATTATCATTATTATCGCACAGATCGTAGCTTTGGAAAATATCAACCCCAACCACAAAGGTGTGATAACTATGGGAGTATTTAACCATTGTCACCTTAGATAAACACTCCCCTCACTTTGGTTATGATGAAATCATCAGAAGGGGGGAATCTTGGGTGACACTAAGGGGATTGAGATGGAAAGTGATAAGGTATGAGAGGTGCCCCTATAGGTCAAGGTCAATTGTGGAGATGAGGCTTGGTAAAAAAGTCTTGAGAGAGGATAATTCATTGCCAAAGATGATGTACCTGCAAAACAATGTTAGCCCTGCCTAGAATAAGACAATAGATGATGATAGAAGCCTCAAATCAATAGGGATGCAACAAGTAATCTTGTTGTCCCAAATTGCAACAGTATGAAAATATATATATCAACAATAAATGCTAATAAGAGCTACAAATTTAACCACCAAAAATCCAGTACAACATGTTGGAAACAAAGCTAGCAATGACTAGTTAAACTTCCAATGGTTAAAGCAAGATTCTGATGGTGATTAGGGGGATTTTATGTAATGTTATCAACAAGTTATGTAACAACCTAATGGTTGTAGTAATCAATTGCTACAACAACAAATTCTAGCCAAAAAAATCAACAAACAATCCACCCAAAAGATAGCTAATGACTAGTAGATGTAATGTTCCCAAGCAGATTTGTTAGGAACTTATCGGTTTATTACAGATCTGTTTGTTTAATTGTTTTAATATGTTTTGCATGTTTTCTTCTCAAAGTTACGTTGGAGGTTTTTGGTTGAGTTTTATAGCATATGATGGATGAATATAACACAACATAGATGGAAATAACAAGATACAAGAAATATAATATAAGAGAATGCCCAAATAACTTCAGATCTGACCTTTATTTAGATAATAAGTTGACCTCCATACATGAGATATACGGATCTAGAATAAATAGTAGAGATATAAAAGTTTGGAACTGAATATGCCACCAAGATACAAAGAGATGAAGGTGTGAGTCCTCCTAGTTCTTCAGAAAGAACATGCAAGTCAATACAATAACAATTTCTTTCCCTTGAAGCCTTGGCACCTCCATATCTGACTGAGATGCACCCCAACTAGTTGTAGCAACTTAAGAAATTTGACTTCCTTCAATAAATCCCTCAAAATCCTGTAAAATGTTGCCATATTGTAGATCAACTGATGTAGAGTGCATATGAAGAGATCCCTCAACCAAGATCATAGATCTACCCCACCAACTCACTGAATATCCAATGGATAGTGTGCCCCTCTTCAAAAATTCTCCCAAGAGCCACAATAAATAAATATGCAGAAGAAACTCTCCAACAATAGTTGATAAAAGGCACTCTAAGGCTAGAAAACCCTTCAAGAATCAGTTTTGCCTCATATATCCATTCCACTAACCAAATCGAACTATTCTCTCTCCAACAGTGTGCCCTTCCTGCAGAAAACCTCCAGATTTGCGCCTTGCCTCTTCAATCCACTGTAGAAACCAATATGTAGTTGAATAGAATGGTGAGGGTGGAATATTTTACTCCTTGTAGCAACCTTTGCTAAATAGCTTCTTCAATGACAAATAAAGATAAATCTTGGTGGAGGGTGTAAGCCCTTATACTCCTCCAAAGATTTATATAATTATCCTTGAAACAAGAAGAAACAACACACCATGCAGAAAATTCCTTACCAATTTCAAGAGATAACATGAAAAACCCTTCTTTACCAAGAATATTCCATCACATTTGCAAAGAGACAAGCATCAAGAGATAGCGCCTTAGCCTTTCTTCCAATAGACAAGTAAATATCATCCACAAAGAATCAAGAGAGAGATAGAGCGATTTTCCCAAGTAGGGAGAAAATTTCAGCCAAGAGAGTATGTAATTCTCAAAACCATGATGATAAAATGACATTGATGTGACCTCTATATATATAAGGTCCCCTAGAAACAATTTGTCCACTTTTTCAAATGTCAACAACAAATTAGAGAGGTCGGCCTCCTTTATTTTCCCTATACAACTTAAAATTTCAAAATACATAAAGTAATTCCCTTTTTAGGGGTTATGTCATGCCCTAAAGGGTCTTGTTAGGCCTCTAAGATAGACGTTGAGCCTCTTGATGAAGAATGTTGGGACTCCAAAGGCCATGCGCCTTGCCACCAAGTGCTCTAGTGCATTCCATCTCTCTCTCTCTCTCTCTCTCTCTCTCTCTCTCTCTCAAACCACGTCACATCACCATCAACCATGAGAACCCCATCTAAAACCCTAGCCTCCATGTGATGTATAGAGCATAGAAAGTGACGTTTTAGGCCTCCAAAGGCCAACATTGAGGTGCAAGGGGATAGCATGTGATCATCTCATGGTATCCAAGTGTCTCCAAAGGAAAATTTCATCCTCCCAAGTGTCCAATGAGAGGGGGCACATCATCCAACCTATGGGATTCATGCCCCTATGAAGTTCTAAGAAACCTTGTGCCTCCACAGACACGTTTTCACCTGGAAAGGCCCTACAAAGACAAACAAGTACGCCCTCTAAGGTTCCACAAGTTACAAATATCATGCCAAGTAAGCCATATTTAATAAAAGAACCACCCAAACATATGCATCAAATCCCTCTTTTCAAAATAAACAAATGGTCAAAGACCTTATAAAACTTGCCAAATTTAAGTATGAGGGGGTTGTCATGGTGCCCTATTGGGTAGATCATTCCCCAAGTCAAGGAGTGTTTCCTAAGAGGACCATCTCTAAGTCATGTAAAAGAGTGTGAGTTGGATGGGGGTATGACTTTTGGAAATGGGGTTTCTTGACACATAAGGGCTCATATTGTCTCATTTATGGGTGCCTTTGTAGAGGGTGTCTTGCATCCTCGTTTTCAATGCAACCTTTTTCCAAGCCCTTTATTTGCCATTAATTGATTAAGGTCTGAACATTTGGTACTATATGAAAGGGAAAGTAAATAGTATTTCAATGCCACTTGAGGCTAGAACACATTGAGTGCCATGTGAAAGGAAAGTAAAAGACACTGCAATGCATTCTCTCAACAAGTGGGACATTTATTAGTCATGTGTTTCATTTTATAGGTCCTTGATTTTTTTTATGGAGAAGCATTCCATTTCCCTCCAGACCTTTAGGGTGAGCATCTAGAGGATTAAATTTTTGGATTTTATCTTTTTCCAGCTACAAGCCTCTGGGCCTTTAGCCCCTTCTTCCCATGAAATGAGGTACAAGCCCTTCTTGGGTCAATATGCCTGAAAACCTAGAAGATGAGGAAACAAAAGGGGAGAATTGTGGAAAGTGATAAGCATGTGCA
This sequence comes from Picea engelmannii, assembly GCA_009831015.1. Lineage (NCBI taxonomy): Eukaryota > Viridiplantae > Streptophyta > Pinopsida > Pinales > Pinaceae > Picea > Picea engelmannii. The sequence goes on from ML780971.1 coordinate 1,190,860, forward strand.
GGGATGGTACGAAGACCCTTCAAGGAGACCCCCTACTAGCAACCTTTTCCCCGGGGTGACCCACTTACTAGGAAAACATGTCAACCACCAAGGTGAAATGAGGTGAAAGGCATAATTTCCAAGAAAACATTTTCAAAATCAAGAAAGGACCTTTTGCAACATGTTCAAGTGATTCAATTATTAAAATGATACTTACCACGACACTGAACGTGTTACCTCATGAAGCAAGACATGTTGTCCTATGCGGGTCAAGCTGGTGTGGTGGATGTTGCTTCCATCGATCAAATGATGATGTGTGGTGGGTGAATGGGATATTCCTACTCATTTTCCTCTCGGTACTCCATGTCTGCAACCTGAGGGCCTCAAGACATCATCTCCTTAGTTACCTCTAGAAATGGGGGGTAAAAATCATGTTGCTCAATTGATTAGTATTGTGTATGAAACTAAAGTAAAACGTTTCTCAATCTAATTTCCAATATGAATCATCAACAATTTCCAAAAAATCTAGTTTACTCAATCATATGTTTTTGATAGGTCCAATTTGACAATGAAAGAGGGAAGTTTTTTCTTCTTGATGGAGTGCATAGATTATGTAGCTACCCCTAAAACATCTAAGATCTATCTCCCTTGTAGAAATCCAATTTTTTCACTTGAGATTGTCTTTGACAAAATGAGCTCAACCTTATAGTAATAATTTTGTAGTGCAATTACATAATGGTATGGGCCTATATGGTCAAAAGAAAATGGCTTATCTATTTTGGGCATATTTGTTAGAAAGGTGGAGATTATAGTGCCATTGATATTCCTTGACCTTCTTGATTCTTGTTCCACCATAAGCATGTCCTTCCTTGTAACATCATTCAAAATCCTAAAAAAATCCATAGCTAGCCATATGGCCCTAAAGCCTTATTAATCTGGAAGGATGAGAAAACATCTTTTAAACTCATCATAATTTATAGGGACAATATGAGATTCATTTTGTTTCTCTGAGACCAACTTGTTAAATTTAGATATTATTAACATCGTCTACTTGAGGTTTTACTTACCATGATCTTGAAAAGTTTAATTGTAATGCTTAACTGCAATTTGAACAATTCCTTCAAAGCCCATGTGAACACTCCTAAACTTGTCTTCTACCTCTCAAATAATGTTGTGGGCCTTCCTAGCATGTGCATACATGTATAATTACTCAATGTTATAGTCTCTTCCCTTTAACTAAATTTCCCTACTCTTCCGTCTCTGATAAATTTCCTCCCATGCTATCAAGTGAATCCTATCTCCTTCTAGTTTCTTCATAGTTTTCATGATTTCTTTAGAGAGAGAGGCATTTTTAAGCTCTTCATAGGTTGTCTCTAGCTTGTCTTCTACCTCTGCCAACTTGATCTAATTTTGAGTGTTAAGATATTTGACTGAAGCCTTTGTAATGGATTCTATCCTTTTTAGGTTGTCATGGAAGGTCATTATATCATGGCTTCCTTAAAAATTGGCTAAATGGTTTTCATTCCTTAATAATCATATCTCTAAATTCTTCAATTTTTAGCTAAAAAGCATTAACTTGAATGGAAAGGGAGGATTTTTTTCATCTATTTCTAGTTGAAGAAGAACATGAAAATGGTCCGATGTCCACTCTACATTAATATGTGCCCTAGACCTCCCTAATTTTGTCAAAATATTTTTAGAAACTAGATATCAATCTAGCATTTTTGTTATAATTTCTCTCCCTAACCTTTTATCCTTCCATGTAGGTTTTAGTTCATTAGGTTCCATGTCAAACCAAACACTTCTCTTCGAATAAATGCTGAAAAAAACATGTTAGAGCATCAAGTCTGCTTTGTTCACCCCAAACTTCACCTCTCTTCATAACTAATTTTCAATCCCCACCTCCAACTTTTTGGTATGGGAAACAAACATCATTCATAATATTTAACTAATGATGCTCTCTATTGTGATAAAGGCTATATAAATTCACAAAAAATATATCCTTATTCAAATCTATTACAATAATGTGCATATGATGGTGATTCCATGAAGAAATGATTCTTTATGATACAAAATGGATCATTATTGAAAGAAATGGTTTGTTAGTAATGGTTTGCGTTCAGAATTGTAGGTTTAATGACCAAATTTGGGTTTTGATTTGTAGGTTTAATGGCCTAATTAATGGAAAAATTTTGTTCATAACCTTGTAGGATCTTGGCCATTTAGCCTCTTTCCAAATCCAAGGGTGCAACTTTTGTTTAATCCCTTTTTAAAGGGAAATACAATAGCATGGGAAGGGATGGATAAAGAGGTGTTAACTTTTCCCTCCACCCTCTGCCCCTAATGAAAATATAAGTCATATCTAGGTAGGGTAGGTATAAGAAGTATGGAAAAGGAGGATGCTACCTCCACCCTCTACCCCAAAGTAAATTTGACCAAGGCAAAGCAAGTCTCTAAGCACACAAACATGGGGTATAACCTCCACCGTTCACCCCATATGAAAGAAAAGGGATTGATGCCCAATGCCCAAAGCAAGATGGAGTTAAGATCAAGGAAAGGAGAGAGTATTACCTCTCCACCTTCCAATTTATGCTTCAACTTTACTAAAAGAATTTGTGCAGATTAAAGGGAGTGCCTAAGGCCTCACAACTAATAACCACCTTCCATGTGGAAAGAAGAGTGGGAACCAAAAGAATAAATTTTGCAACATGGAAGACTCTACAAATAATGAGTAGTTACCGCATGCCAAACATAAAAGGGCCCATAGGGGCATTGGATGCATAGTTAGAGCTCAGGCTTCCACTAAGACACCTAAGTAGATTCTTGTGTTTGTTAGCATTCCAAGAGCTTGGAGACAGGTGGACAAGATCTACATGGTGGAGAATAGACTTATGTAATGGATTTTGGGTATCTCGACCTTCCATGGGGTAAATGAATGGAGGAGGGAAGGTAATAAAGGAACAAACCAAGGATGAGAAGGGGGTTTTAGCCTCGGAAAGTTTTAGCGTTTTGGAGTTTCTTTGTTGAAGTGGTTGGGTGGAAGGCCTTAAATTCCATATAATATTGAAGGAAATAGAAGGAATTTTGAGCTAGGAACTGTGACTGAGAGGACAAAGAGTCTATCAAGTGGCCTTGTCCACAAGGTGTAAAAGACATTTCGAAGCTCACCAAACATTCTATATTTTTAGTAGAAGAGAAGCAATACACAAATTCCTTGCTAGAGAGTGTATTTCTCCAAATTGTTAGAAATACAAGAGACAAAATATAGAGCCAAACGAGCCACTTCTTGATGGGTTTTGCCAAACTAGGTTCTATAGTATAAATATTAGTGTTGTTATTATGTAAGTGATAGTTATTTATGACATTTTTATTGGAAATGAAATATGCATTTTCTATTATTGCATGGTAAAATAAACACAGTAGAATCATTTATGTTATGCATAATTAACAAAGATCATGTTGGTGAATTGACTTGGCCATATGCTAAGTGATTACATATCATATTGGTATCATAGCCCAATTTTGTGAACACTTGGTGAATAATATGTATGTTGAAGAACTGGAATGGATACCATAAGATTGGATAACCTTTGTTGTAAGGTCTAGAAAGAGGTAAACAACCAAAAATTTCAAGGACTTCTAATAAAGAAGTATACAAGGAAGACTTTGAAGTTAGGATTATAGGACTAGAATAGATCCTTATGATGTTGACTGAGCTTATAACACAATTTTTCACAACAAAGCATGAAGAGAAGCAAAGAAGAAAGTGCCAACCAACCCAAGTGTGAGAAACTTGAATATAGGTAATATAGACTCTCTTCCTTAATTTTCTCATGCTCCATTTAAGGTTGAAGAAAAATTTGAAATACCAATATATGGTGGTCAAGTTAATTATAAGAAACTCAATAGTTGGTTGAAACATATAGAGGCTATTTCAACCTGTATCGAGTAAAAGAAACCTTGAAAATGTCTAAAAGAAACCTATATAGTTTCTTAGCATTAACTTGACCACCATATATTGGTATTTCAAGTTTTTCTTATATATATATATATTCCAAGTGAAAAGGCATGTCTTATAACCTCATATGTATAAATATGAGATCCATACAACTTGCAAATCATCACTTGGAATAGGAACACACACACACACACACACACACACACAAAAGTTTATATATCCTTGCTTGAAATGCTTCATCCTTGAAGCATCGATAATAGAGCACTGTGATCTAAACATTTCATTTTCCCAAGTAGCTTTTTTGTTGTTGTTGATATGTTTGTCCACTTCGTAAAGCACTCATTGTAATTTAATGAGTGAGGATCTATTGGCCCTTGAATGACCATCATCACCATGTTCGGTCATAGAGGCATTGAGGACTTGGCGATTTGGCAAGGCCTCAGATGGGGTATTCAATAAATGAAAACAAAAGTAACCCCATTAATATGACATCCTACCTACCTCCTTCAGACCAGGAATGTCCTCAACCTTGATGGGATTCATAGGAATGCCTACATATTTCTTTTGAATGTCAATGCATGAGTAGACAATATGGAAATTAGAAAGTTCCCTTATCTTTTTGTCACTACGAGGAGAACACCTTCTAGCGATGTTTTTACAAAACCTCCCTGAAAATTTTATCACTTAGCTATTTATAGCAGAGGCAGGCGACACCTCATCCCGTGCTTCCAAACTCTTAGGCAAGCACCAATGCTCACTCAATTTTCAAAGACACATTATTTCTAGTGCTCCTCAATATGTTTGATAGCTCCACTGCTATATTCCACACATTTCCGAATTTTGGAAATTACCACGAATTTTCATTTCCTCTCAACGATGGAATCATGCCTCCTAGAGACATAAGAGTCCAAGTAAATTATTTATTACCTTCCCATTTTCATTTTCATTCGATTAAAATTTTAATTTAGCTTAAATTTTGAGACTTTTTCAAAAAAAATTCCGATTCAACTTGCTCGGGTGAGGTGATTCTTGTGCTAACTTCACAGTAAGCACCACAACTGGTGCATCTAATCTAACCATACTTAACTGGTGCATCATTTTAAATTCCCCGCATCTGATGCATTATAAAATACAATGCCCGCTAAACAACATGCCCGTGCTTTTCAAACATAGAAGCACCAGTGCGTTCCCAAGTGCACCGCTCAGATTACTACTCATAAAACTTAACTCAGCGATGTAACCATTTTAAACAAATGCACTAGTCTTATTAATAGAACTACACCGGGACAAATATTGACCGATTTGGCATAGCGAGGAATTTCCTTTGATGCCTCGTAACTAGTGCTCTATGATTCATAAAGCACCGCTAAAAACAACGACAATGCTTCAATAACATGGTAGCACCAGGGCATTCATAGTAACACATTGAACTGCTTAATTTCCAATAAATCAATATAATGGAGTGGTTCCCATAGGGCCAACAACAACATCGATGAGTTATACTAGAAGACGCACAGCTAAACATCATGTCAATGCTCTAGAAACTATACCACACCAGTGCGTTCAATTAGTGAAAGCACATCACTGAGTTTACATTCCATAAAATTTGGGGTGGTGGTGTATTTATGTTAACCAAATGCATCGATGTTTTTAAAATAATCTAACCGACAAAATATTGAGTGACGTTACATAGCGGAGCGTCTCATTAGGTGGCTCGTTATTGGTGATCTGGACAACATAACACATCGTTAAACAAAATGTTAGTGCTCCAATAACATGGTAGCACCGATGTGTTTATATTAACGCATCACACTACTTAAGTTGAAATAAGACAATTTAACCTATTGGTGCCCCTAGGTCCAAACAATGCACCGACACTGTAAAGAGCACAACACTGGGCCAATTTTTCACAAATTATCAGTGTAATGCGTCTTATGGTAAGAATTGCTAAGATCCTAGTCAATGCGTCAATTGAGATAAACACACCAGTTCATTTTATTAATCGAACGCACCACACAATTTTTGATACAAAATTTTTTCTTGGCAGTGCATCAAATAAATACAATGCATTGGTGTTGTGTATTGCAAGATAATGAACAAAATACAAGGAATATGATGATGTGGTGGAAAAAATGGGAGAGCGGGATAAGGGAAACCAACAATAGAGAGAGGAAAAGTTTGTTGCCCGTGTGCCCCTTCTGGATGAGAACGCGATCAAATGCATGGTTGTGGAGAAGAAGAAACACAAGCTTATTAGTAAGTACACAGGTGGGGATCCCATGGAGGAGAAGGCTGAGGCCAAGGAAATGTTTAATATTTAGTGATGCGACATGCATACAAAGCTCATGGATAATCAATTGTTTTTCCAAATGTGCTTCTTAACTTCTATTAAATATAAAATATGGACCTTAGGTCATTCTTGAGGTTGACACACTATTATAATTAAGACATTCACCAAGGTCCTTTATGGATGAACAGGGAAAAGGGGCACTAGGAAGCTATGATCGTAGAGCTCGAGAGTCCTAAATATTCTAAAGTAGGGGCCAAGATGATGGACTTGGAAGGGAACAAAGTTGATGTGCCCAGTGCTACCGACAAGGGCCCTAGTTATAGATACTTCGAGGATACAAAATTCCTCTCCATCCTCAAAGAGATATTCGATAAGCCCCCTCAAGGTGAAGAAGAGGAGGTGTAGGTACGTGATTTACAAGCGAATTGATGCCAGTTTGTATTATGGCTACATGAAGGACGAGGAAAGTATCTTGGAGAAAGTCGAGCGACCTGTAGAGGGGGAGATGTGAGGCAGAGCACTGAGGAAGTGGAAAAGGATCGAGTCTATGCGCTAAATTATGAGAGGCACCGAAGAGTGATTGCCTCTACAAAGCATAACCTCTGCACAACTTTAATTATTGAAGTTTTCATATGTACTTTGTCAATTAAATTGTTTCTCGATGCATTTTTACGTAACAACCGAATTGGTGTGCTTTCAATCGCACTAGTGCGCTATAAATAATATATCACACATGTATATTGTGTTTTTTCAAATCATGTTGATGTTGTTGTTGTTTGACTTATAAAGTGTATAATAAGTACACAAATGATTTCTTTGTTTTTAAATTAAATTTAAGATGTATCACTCATTATAATTTAGAGTTGCCATATAATGTTCAACTTTAGTTTTATGAAATCATTTACTTTGGATTGTAATTGCAAAAACTTATAACTATTAATGCCATATAATGTTTAATTCTTCTTCAAGGTGAATTGTTTAATTTCCAACAAGATACAATATGTCGATTAAACATGTTTACAAAGAAAAATTACTCTTATGAACTGTTATTTTCTCTTTAATTTGTTTGATAACATGTAGAGACCGAGATTTCATTAAACTACGAGAAAAATAAAACAGAACAGTAAATTTGAAATTTACTAAATTTTTATTTAATCTAGCATATTCACTCCCATATTTCAATAAATAAAATAATAAATAAAATAACAGTTTACATAACAATTTGCATAATTTACATAACAATTTAAATACCTCACTCTAATGCTGTCGCTCCCTTCGCTTCAACCTATCCGCAGCAAGCTTGCTCCTGAAGACACCCCAAAACCATCCACCCTACCGACTAGTACGCCTAGCCCTAGGACATCGATGGACGTCCTAGCCCTCCGAGCCCAAAACCCCTCAGCCCCGGTGCACTGTAAATCCCACTGTTAACTAACTCTGTCCCAATGCTCCCAAAATCTCCTCTCCCCTCTAAAGCATGAATCCAATCCCCCTCTCCATAATCCTTCTCCTTCCCTTATGCCTCCTTCACCGCCCTCGCACATTTACTCCCCACCAAACACCTTATCCATTGATTAATGCCTTATCTGTTCATTTATTTCATATTAATTATCTTATCCTTTACTTAATGTTCCCTTTTACGTATGGGTTACGTTATCCCCCTATGGGATACGTAACCCCATTTAATCATTACATTTTATTTCCCCCCCCTTTGTTCAACACTTAATTAATCAATTAATTAATTACTAAACAAATTAATCATTAACCAATAATTTAATACTTAATCATTTAATGACTCACTTAATAATTAATCATACATTAACCCTTAATCAAAGAGTTAATCAT
>ML780971.1:1233442-1250653 GCA_009831015.1 Picea engelmannii
CGAGGGCTGGGGCTAGGCCCCGACCCTTTTTTCCCGCCAACCGAACCTTCCCTTTAAATCAAATAATAATTATGCCGTGTGTATAACAAACCCGCCGGCCGGTTTGTTGGTTAGCCGGAAACTGTTAAGTCGTTCACCTCCGGTAGGTCATGCGTTCGAATCTCGGCGAGCCAAACCAAATGTTTAACACACCAAACCAATAGCCAATCATATAGTGCCACATGGCACCCTGTGAGTGGGCCACGTGGCATTTTTCACCAATCAAAACTGGACACGTGTCGGCCTGCCATTGGCCCACGTGCCTGCCAAATCACCTGCCGTACGCCACCTGTCACTCTGCCACGCTGCCACGTGTCTCAACCGTACAACACAGTCACCTGCCGCGTCATCTGCCACGTCAGCATGCTGACGTCAGCGTGCCACGTGTCACCCTATGAGTGGTGACATGTGTCACCTCATAATTGGCCGATCGTACGCCCAAAGTGCCAAAATCACCTGACACGTGTCGCGTCCTGGTGATGCCACGTGTCCTCCGTACGGACCTGCCATGTGTCGCGTCCCGATGCTGCCACGTGTCGTCATCTCCGTCTGCCACGTGTCACCTTCTAGTTGGCCCACATCAGCTGTACGGCCCTGCCACGTCAGCTGTACGGACTGACACGTGTCTGTACGGACTGTACGGACAGGTACAGTCAGCATCCAAAATTTTGCCTGTTTGGCTTTTCGGACAGAACGCGATATCTTCTCCATACGGACTCCGTTTGACATAAAAATTATACCACCGGAATCAGGAAGACGAGACGGACGCAATGGCACAGGTTTCGTCGCAATCCGAGCACTTTCATTTTTGAGCATTTTTCAAGCCCTATCAGGCTTCTGGATCTGTTTTCAGATCAATGAACATCCCATTCTCCTACCTGTGACCTGAGTGATTAGAATCCGAGGTATGATGGCATTTTGTGCCACTACCATGCTTGTTCAAACAATCAAGGCTTGTTATAGTTATTTCTAGAACGATGGGTTGTTCTGCATTGAGTTATGTTTCGTATCCAATGTCATCGTTTTCCCTATCCCGAGTGAAATTCTCCTTTGTTTCGAGTTGTTAGACTAACTTATGGTGCCAATAGTTCGAATTGAGCCCAATGGCCATGAAATCCTCCAAACATATGATGACGCTTTCAAACTCGTTCAGAAGGTAGGATGGGGATAATTTATCCAGTCTTTTCACGACCATAAAATCAAAGCGGCTAGAGATTTTTCTTAAACATTCAACGACCAGATTGTTCGCATAGGAGATTTAGAGTTTCATTTGGATGAAACATGGATATCAGAAGCTACCTGGTTTCCACTTGCTGGTGAAAAATGGTTTAAAAACTGCATGGTCAAAGATATCCCTTGGAACTAGCTCCTGGTTTCCACAAAATCGAGCTATCATAACAAAGGTATGCATGTGCGCTTGCTTAAAGGGCAATGGCAGGATCTTATTTTAATCATTAAGAAGTTCATTATAGGTGAAGGTCGATATGGTTTGGTGTTTTACTGTCAGATTCGACTGTTAATGGCATTCCTAGGGTATGAACTAAATTTTCCTCATTATCTTCTGAACAACCTAAGGAAGATGTCCAAATTTTATCAAATGGGTTTTAAAAACCCCGATTCGAGCCTTTTCCATTATGGCCTAATCAATATTTAGATTGAGCACATACTTGCTCAGATTGGGTATTCATGGGAGAAATTTGTTTTGAGAAATGGTTTCTATGAAAACCCTACGCAAGTGACTAATGTTTCCTTAAGAAAAGAAAGTCCTCATAATATTTCAAGGGTTTTACATCAAAATTGTTTAAACGATGAAACCCTACCATCAACCCCTGTGTCGAATAATGGAATTTTTGACCAGGTTGTCCATCAAAATAGGGTCATGGATCTATTTAAGGGGTTTTATTTTAATGATGAATTGCATGGGGATAATCCAAAGGATTCCTTACACATTGTTGATGGGTTTTCTACGCCAGTCTTAGCTTGGGTTACCCAAAGAATGATGAGGAAATTTACGGCTAACCTTTGTGGAAACAAACCTGATCCTACAATGGATGAAGTACACGAAATGCCTAAGCCTAAAGTTCAAGCCTAGGATCACGAAGCTGAACAATTTTCCCAACAAGATAATCAAAACCCTGCAAACAAGAGATTAAAAGATGGGAAAGTTTCAATAAAGGCAACCAATGTTAATTTTAATAGCAAAAAAAAGGCCCGAAGATTATCTCGTATTATCAGAAATAAATCCAAGAAACTCTTGAACCCTGATTCTCCAATAGATATTGATGATGAATACATGTCAAAACCTGCATTAAATATTCCCTCCCAAATGCCAGAGTCTGAGAATGATATTCAATATGATTTTGTGCATAATCTCCCACCTTTTCTCAGAGGTTCTGATCAGTTCCTAGGCATAGGTATAAGTCAAAAGGGCAGGTTTCCTGACACTAGATTTCTTCACGTTGATCATCAACATACAGATAATGAGGCAAGTTTGGGTCGATGCCCTAACTGTTGATTTGGGTGGAAAAGAATCATTTGATTTTGGCTTCTCTTAATTACAATATAGATCAGCTACATAATGAAAACAAACATTTAAGGAAACAAAAGAGATAGTTAATGGAGCGACATAAAATAGAGATTGCATAAATGAAAAAGAAATCGGAAGTTGTTGAAGGTCCAATGGTGATCCAATTTATAGTGGTAAATGTTATTATCACGTGTGACCCAAAGAATCTTACCAATTGCAAGCCATGATATCCAATAGTTTTTCATGTTTGAAATTTCTGTTTGTGTGTGCTTGGTGAATAATCATTTTCAAAGTTATGAGTTAGATTGCTATTATTGTTAGTTTTATTTGTTTTAAATTGGTTATGAATTTCTTAATTTAGAGCAACTACAAAATCAAAGATTATACAACTACTCTTTAAAAGGGTACACGTTAATGATTTGTTTTGTGCTATTGGTTACATGTATAAATCATGAGACATGTAGATGAACGTGTTGAGATTTTCATGCCCGAGTTTATAAAGACAATTGGTTCAGTTATGATTTGGTCACAACAATTAGTATATCTCATTTATTTCGATGTGTATTAAGACGATCTTGTGGACTAAGTTAATACATTTGGGACAATGAAATTTAGCTAAAGTTGTTGAATCCTTATGCTAGTTAGATTTTGAGTTCCTCTTCTAGTTATGAGATCGAATCACTAGACTAATATTGGTGCTACCCATACTTTGAGGGATTATTGTTTATTTTTGGTTGTTGGTTATGTGATCAATCCTTTTGTTATCATAACTCTATTTCATTATAAAATATTATGATGAGACTGGAGGAAAAGGGAAGGAATAATGAAGACTTCCTGAATATCGCTTTTGCAGAAACACTGAAAGTATCTTTTTTGTGAAGATCTCTTTGTAATTCTTGTTTTGAAAGTCTTTAATTCACGTCTTACATTAGTATTTTTATTCAAATGTTCATTATATTTACTTAAGATAATTTCAAAGAGAATCTCGATTGTATCTCATATTCGTATTTGAAATTTATGTTCTCGATGAATCTTCATATTGCTATCTAAAGATCAATGTTTAAATTTGTAATTCATTATTTCGACTTACATTTATTTTTCTGGCATAAATAAAAAGAAAAATAGTTATGGTTCCAAATATTGTGATTGATATCATGTATAGATTTGATAAGTCTCTTTATTAATTATACATTTGTTTCATTTCATGAAATGTTTCTTTGATTGGAACTCAGATGTAATTAATTTCTTTTAAATGCACGAGGGATTGATGTCATAATATTTTTTTCTTTCACATAAATAGAAGATTATGATACTCACTTGACCGTGCCTCATGATAGTTTCATAAAAAATCAGATTCTATATCATATTTCCTATTAGAAGGGTGTCTCTTGCCTGTAGACGATGAGTGGTTATTATATCATTGTGAAAATTGATTCAATTGTTAGTTTTAGTCTATGCTCATGGCCAGGATAGTTTATTATACTTTCATACATATACTTTTGGTGTGATGTGATTGTGTTTATTTTAATTTTAAATGTACATCACTCATTATAAGGTTTGTCTAAGTTGCTATGATCAACTTGGTTAACCTTAATCTATTTGCATTTAAAATTAGTTTTAATTTCCCTTTTAGTTTGACTGCGAAATAGAGTAGTTGTTTCTATATTAGTTTAGTTTTAGAATATCTTTTAATTTTACAATCCTTTTATATTTTGTTTGAGATTTGGTTCTAAAAAATTAAAATATTTATTTCACAAGGTTTCTACAATCTTGTAAATCTTGTACACAATAGTTAATGTTTTATTATTTTCTTAGTAATCATTGTAAATAATAGATAATCGTTTATAATCAATAGGTTAGTTATAGACCTTAGTAAACATGGTACGTACGAAATCTTTTCCATATCTCTTCTCTTACAAGGGGAGGTTCCCTCATTAGTTAACGGTCCACATGGATAATTTGAGGGGCTAAATTTCGTAAATGGGCTAATTTTCCATGGTTTTCCCAAAAAATGATTCAACAATTTTTTTCTAAAAATGACTCACCCAAATTCCATAGAATACAATTATTTTACCTTAGAAATCACCAAATTTTTATAGAAACTATATAAAATCCTTAGAAATTTGAATATTTTTATAAAACTATCGCAAAACATTTTACATTTTGCATATTAAGTACTAGTAAGATTAGCCCATGTTCCTACATTTTAATATAAATTTCCATCCTTACAATTATCCCTACTAACAGAGCCATAAAACTTGTCAGGAACAACCACACCAAATGACTTGGGTTCTGCTTTAAGGATCTCGGACCGGTTTGTTTCCTCTTAGTTGATGAGTGATCATTTATGCCCATCAACAAATGGCGCTACAAGGAGGGCCAAATCGACATTGATGGTAAGAGGAGGCCGAAATCCACCCCCGACCAGATGATCTCCAATCGTTATCCGTAGCGGCTCCGATCCTTTGGGCACATTGGAAGTGTCTACCACCTCTCAACCCGAGCCTATTACCACACCACCTCCTCACACTGTACACACTAGAAACGATCCTTCTACACCTCTTTGACTCAGTCCTAAGTTTGAAGAATCAATCCAAAATTAACATTGAGTATTAACAAGATCTCACACTAGGTTAGCAAGGATCCAAAATCTTGGGGACCAATTATCTCAACTTAACAATCTCCCTACCATCACTCTCCAAAAGGGATATTCCCCTGTGATCGGTACACCCAATTATATGTTGCATGACATTTTGACTGGCTAAGCTGAGCTGAGCCTAATCCTATAGTGGAAGGATCTAATCCTCCCAATCAAAATGAACCTGAATTGATCACCGATGAACCTGAATCACCAATGCAAGAGCAACCAAATTTAGGTGCATGAGGATCTAGTTTACCACCTTCACCACCTGACTTATCGCCACCTTTATTCAGTGAAGATTCTTCTAACGAGGAAAGCTCAGAACATTCTTGATCCACACAATCATAAACTTCACATACTTCCCGAAGTTCATCACAGGTGGAAAATAACCCTGCCATGCCTTGGCTTGACCAAGATGCAGTTGTCATACCATGACCACAACATCCTTTACCCAAGCATCTTGAAATTTTTTTGCCAAAATTTGAACTCAATACCAAGAAATCCGCAAATGACCACATAAAGAAATTTGAGTTAACTGTTAGGTTATGAAATGAGGAGAACAAAGATATTGTGTGTATGTTGTTGCATTATACCTTTGAGGGTAAAGCATCCACATGGTATTTTCACACAACCTTGCGCTATAGCATCTTAGGAACAATTTGAGACTATTTTTCTCAAAAAGTTTGGCGAAGACAAGTCTCCCGAAATCCTGGTGATGGAATTGTCTAACATGAAAATGAATCCAAAGGAAAGGGTTAAAGACTTTAATCAAAGGCTTATGACTTTAAATAATAATATCCATATTGAATCTATGCTTTCAAAAACCTTATTATCGCATATTATGCTAAAGCCTTACCTCTTACCACTCCCATGTGGGTTAAGAGATACCAAAAGATAACTCTTTTAGAAGCCTTTGAAGAATCTATTCTGATTGAGAAGGACATGCTCGGTCTTAAGGAAAATCCAAATGCTGAGAGTGATAAGGCATCTTCCTCTCAGAAGAATCCCGAGACACTCCCTAAACCACCTGTAGCTAAGAAGGACCAAGAATCCCTTGATCTTGAGAGATTATAGAAAGTCATTTAAAAGCTATCGAATGAAATTGCTGACCTTAAAAGAATCTTAGGAGAAGGATATTCTAACAGAGGGTACTATAGAACCCCTTTCAAAAAACCATCTCAAAATTTCCCAAATAAACAAACCCCTCCCGATGAAGGGTTAAACGTAGAAGGATTGGAAAAGTTTCTTCAAGATCTGTTGTTAGGAGCTGAACCATCTTATGAAAATACAACTGAACATCCATAATAAGCTAAAAATGAGGGGGAAGAAGCGAATGATGAGAAATATATACCTCCCCATACTATAAATCACCTTTCATATCTTACTGATGGTGTCTTTATGGGAAACTATGAGACTGTTTATGTAAATCAACATCCTTACAACACTCGTAGCAAATGCCAATCTGACAATCAAAATCAATTTTCCCCTCGTTCAATTTGAAAAAATAGGTAGAAGCACTTAAACATTTTTCTGTTTCAGATTTAGATTATGACCTAATAAAAGATCTTAAAAAATTGAAGGCCAACATTTTCGTCTATGAGCTGCTTAAATTTCCTCCAATACAATAGAAAATTCTTCAGAACTTGGCTGAAAACACTAATAGGAAAAGGGTTTTTCGTAGTGGAGATGTGGCCAATTTTAGTAAATTTTCAATGAGGCATGTTAAAAATAAACAACAATCCACAAATGATCCTCTCACACATCAAAATAAATTAAAATTTCCACCATTTTTATTAATGTTTGAAATTTACAACAGAAATGTGCATAACTGTATGGTCGATTCCGGGGCTTCATCAAATGTTGTGCCTTTGTTTGTTTGTAAAAAAATTAATATGGACATCAATCCATCTAAAATTAAAATTGTGCAACTTAATCATACTAATGTTAAAGTTGTGGGGGAAATTAAATATGTGTTTATTAGATTTTCATCTAATCCCAAGGTGCACCAAGTAATTGATATTATAGTGGCTGATTGATCTAGGTGGATATTGGTGGTCACCCACTTGTTCCAACTCACTCCTTTTATCAGTTTTTAGTTCAACACGTTCTTCTGTACATCCTTGTAATGGTGGGTTCTACACTTCCAGAGCCGTTTGAATCCCTACACATCTTCCAGGTGGATACTGGTGGCCTCCCACCTAATCCAACTGGCATATTTTGTATGTTTTCATGTCAGCACATCTTGCTGTACTTCCAGGGTCATTTTGGGGTCCTTAACAATGTTATTTTGTCTCTCCATATTCAAACTATAGACATTGTCAGATTTTGATGGCGTAAGGCATAGTTCTCAAAAATACCTTTCCAACAAGCTATCACATGCCTAAAACAAAGATCGTATGCAAAAGTTATGACCTCGGGAAGTTAATGTACTAACTTACCCAAACAGGGCCCACATGAATTTTGGCGTTTCATCTCCTAGGGTTAGGTTTTTGGATGTCTAGGGTTTTAGCATTCTTGTTTAACATAAAAAGGCCTTCAAAGCTTCATTATAATCATCTTCTGGCGAATGAGGGTAGCCGTCACATCTCTTCTCATAGATAAAGCTACCACCATTCTAGTGAGTCTTGCACTCTGTATTTTTACAGTCTCTTAACAATTCTTTCATTAATAGAAATCAAGTATTGTTGTATTTCTATGTTTTTATCAATTTTCATGAGTATTTCATTGTAATTTCTCTGCTTTCATTTTGTTCTGAACATAATACAGATCAGTGGTATCAAAACAGGCTGCTCTTGATCGTTTTTCAGCACATGTCCCTGATGAGGTCCGAGTATAGCCAGTTGTTTCTTGAGTTTGTCTCTCTTGAGGACAATCACTCTCGCACGCCCAAGAAATCCTCGATGGTGGCAGAAAATAAAAACGATGGAGCAAAATATTCTATTAAACTGTTGTTTGAGCAAGCTCTCACATGATAGAGGGATGAAATGATGGAGAATTTTGCACACATCCTTCAACACCTACTAATAGCAACAGGCGCATCTTCATCAAACAACCATTTTGGAGGAACCTCTCCCTTCAAGGTACAAGTTAATTTTTATATTCCCATATTTGAAGGTCAGATAGATGCAGATACCCTAGAAAAATGGTTAAATCTATTAGAAGGTTATTTCTCTGTTCAAAATTTTTTTGACAAGGAAAATATCACCTTCGCATTCCTCAAGACTCTCCCCCATGTAAAACATTGGTGGGAAACTTACTAGGAGTAAATTTCAATAGAGGAATCTAGCATATATGGGGTCGATCCCACTTGGGATTTTTTTGTGGATGCGGTCAAAGAATAATACTATCCTGTTGATAACTATGAAGACCAGTACATGAGATGGACCATACTGCGGCAAGAGAAGAGCCAAACAATGTTGGAGTTAAAAAATACTTTCCATACCTTGCGTGTCAAGCTGGGTATCAAGGACTCCGAGTGACATCTGGTTCTGAAATATCGTGGGGCTCTACATAGGTACATCCAAACCAAAATGGATTTCCTAAACATCTACTCATTGGGAGCTACCTATTGATATGCTGTTAAAATCGAGCATAAATTTAGGCACGAGAACAAATGGGAATTCAGGTTTGAAAATATGCAACAACCAAAGAATGGTAAAGACAACCCTAACCAACAGCCTCTAGAAAATTAGTCCAAGACACAAGAAAAAAAGGGTAAAGGGAAGACGAAAAATGAAACTGGGAAGTGGTGTGACTTCCATAAAATCCCCTGGCACAACACCAATGAATGTCGCTCGAAACAATCATTGGTAGCCGAGGTCAAAGACACGAAGCCGAACTCTGATTTAGAATCTGATCCAGAAAAATATTGAAAAAAGATAGATCATAGACGCAGACCCCACTGCCACTATTGTGACCATAAAAATTCAACCAGAAGAATTAGTAGATCCTGAAGAGGGGGAGCACCTCTTGCATTCATATATGTGAGTGAAGGGGACCCCGTTGCATTTCATTGTTGATAACGACAACCATAAAGAACTCATCTCAGATAAGGCCATCAAACATTTGGGGTTGTCGACAACACCACACTCATAACCATACAACATCAGGTGGCTTCACCAGGGATGAGATCTCCATGTCAGCCAACAGTGCCACCTGGCCTATGGCATCCAACCCTTCAAGGATGAGGTAGTGTGTGATGTTTCCCCTCTTGATGTCTGTGATGTGGTTTTGGGCCAACCATATATGTGGAGACGTCATGCTATCTATGATTCTAGACCCCGTAGTGTCATTATTACTCTGGGAGGCCAACTCTATCAGATACCAGAGTTAGTTCCGACTACTACACCACCAAAATAGTGCCGCGAGGTAATCTCTCATACTGCAAAATTCATCCTCTTCATAGCTTGTTCAAAGGATGCATAGAAGACCTCTACAACCACCGCAACGTCAACACCTTCTATCCAGCAAAAACATATTGTCAAAGAGAAATAATATATCGTTTCTTCACCTACAATGGTGCCTACACAATGCCCTGCCAAACCCAGAGACAACATGTTGGTGGAGCATATTCAACCCCACCAACAACCAGTTTGTGATAGTCTTCCACATACCAAGCAACAAAACTTCTCCAACAAAGCACACAACTCACCAAGTTTCAAATTTAGAACATGCTTTCCCCTCTTCCCTCGGCACTAAATGAAATGGGGACCATTCCTTCCTAATGGGTGAGGATTGATCTAGGTGGATATTGGTGGCCACCCACCTATTCCAACTGGCTCCTTTTACCAGTTGTTAGTTCAACACGTTCTTTTGTACTTCCTTGTAATGGTGGGTTCTACACTTCCGGGACTATTTAAATCCCTACACATATTCCAGGTGGATACTGGTGGCCTCCCACCTAATCCAACTAGCTTATTTTGTATGTTTTCATGTCATGACATCTTGTTGTACTTCCAGGCTCGTTTTGGGGCCCTTAACAGTGTTATTTTGGCTCGCCATAGTCAAACTATAGACATAGTCACAATTTGATGGTGTCATGCATAGTTCTTGAAAAGACCTTTCCAACGGGCTATCACATGCCTAAAACAAAGATCATATGCAAAATTTATGACCCCGGGAAGTTATTGTACTAACTAACCCAAAAGGGGCCCACATGACTTTTAGTGTTTCATCTTCTAGGGTTAGGTTTTTGGATGTCTAGGATTTTGGCATTCCTGTTTAACATAAAAAAGCCTTCAGAGCCTCATTGTAATCATCTTCTGGCGAATGAGCGTAGTTGTCACATCTCTTTTCAGAGATAAAGCTACCACCATTCTAGCGAGTCTTGCACTTTGTATTTTTACAGTCTCTTTACAATTGTTTCATTAATAGAAATCAAGTATTGTTGTATTTCTCTGTTTCTAGCATTTTTCATGAGTATTTCATTATAATTTCTCTACTTTCATTTCATTCCGAACATAATCCAGATCACTGATATACCTGAAGTGTATTGACTGTTTTTAAGCAGGGATTGGTCGCAAAATCTAAATGGCTAGTTCACCACAGATTGGTCCCATATCTAGTTACATCTGAATGGAAAACCGAATAAAATCAGGGTAAATAGAGAGCATTACATGAAATACATCGTCATTGATTTAAATGATCCTAATGAACCTATTTTGGGAGACTGTGGTGTAGACACATTTTTTGGAAATTTTGCTGCTGAAATCTCTCCTTTTTATTTTTTTTATCAGAACAACAATCTGAAATTTTATCTTGTACCAAGGTGGTTGCACCAAATCAAATTGTAATTGATGTAAATACTATGAAACATGATGTATATAATAAATTTTGGTCTTTATACTTTGATGGATCTAGATCCAAAGATGGCGTCAATGCTACTTGTTTGTTACTAGATCCTAAAGGTAATAAGACATTTATCTCCTATAGATTAGAATTTGATTGTACAAATAACATTGAAGAATAGGGATACTCATTAGATGGAACATGCTATATATTCTAAATTGTATGTGACAATACCCAATTGGGTGGAATTTGTTGGTTCCCTCAAGCAATAGTGTTTACCTATTGGAAACTATGAAAACTAGTGCACAAGATGCATGAATTTGTACCAAGGTAAAGGCCAAAGTATGTTAGTGTACATAAACATTTCCTTAGATAGTAATTATGATTGTGTCTACCGTGCATCTGTATATATGGTTATTCACTTAAGGATCCTAACTAATTTTTTCTCTTGATTCATCATTGTTTGGACATGATTTAAATCATTATCACTTTGAATTTCATGACTGAAAGAATGAAATTCAAACTTGATCGTCATCAATTTATGTCAAGGAAATGTAAACATTTCAGATGCTTGCATATGTTTTTACGATAAGGTCTAATTCTAGTTAACATCGTCAGATCCTAAGTTCTTGCACTCAATTTTAAGTTGGTTGAATGTCAATATTGTCTCAAATTCGAAGCATGCTCTTCTATTTCATTTTATACTTATTTTCATTTCTCCAACTTGTTCTATGATTTCTTTAATGAAACCTTATTGATATGATTCCTCTTGAACTTAGCCCTTGATGTCTAATTATTATTTTGAAATGTTTTCATAACAACACAATGGCATTTGAAGTTTGATTATTTCTAGTTCATTTTTCTACCTCGGTTAATCATCATGAGTACAAGAATTAAATGTTAACTTTGATTTTGGTTGATTTAAATGAGTATATGCTAGATAAAGGGCAATTGTTTATCATGTTTCAAACCTAAATCTCATTGTCCTATGTTAGTATGCGTTCAACTAACATCAAAGATATTTTTTTAGGTTAAACACTATGAATGTTTCTGTAAGAGGATCATGTTATACATGAATATCTAACAAAACTTATGCTACCAAAACCTTAGTGACCAAGCCTTAGAAAAACTGTTGTCTATGTCATGAAAAGTCTTTATAAATATCATGGTGATGTGTCCGGAGTTGGATTAATCGTTTCATTATTATTTGACACCTAAAATGTGCCAACTGATGTAAATTGTCCTCTATATTATCATACCCTTGCAAGAGCATCCCATTATCCTACCTGTTACCTGAGTGATTAGAAGTCGAGGTATGATGGCATTTTGTGCCACTACCATGCTTGTTCAAACAATCATGGATTGTTTATGTTATTTCTGGAACGATGGGTGGTTCTGCATTGAGTTATGTTTCATATCCAATGTCATTGTTTTCCCTATCTTGAGTGAAATTCCCCTTTGTTTCGAGTTGTTTGACTCACTTATGGCGCTAGTAGTTCGAATTGAACCCAATGGTCATGAAATCATCCAAACCTATGATGATGATTTCAAACTCATGCATAAGGTAGGATGGGGATAATTTATCCAGTCTTTTCACAACCATAAAATCAAAGTGGCTAGAGATTTTTCCCAAACATTCAATGACTAGATTGTTCACGTAGGAGATTTAGAGTTTCTTGTGGATGAGATATGGATAACAAAATCTACCTAGTTTCCACTTGCTGGTGAAAAATGGTTTGAAACTGCATGGTCAAAGATGTCCCTTGGAACTAGCTCCTGGTTTCCACAAAATTGAGCTACCATAACAAAGGTATGCATGTGCCCTTGCTTAAAGGGAAATGTCAAGATATTATTTTTATAATTAGGAAGTTTATTACAGGTGAAGGTCAATATGGTTTAGTGTTTTACTATCACATTTGAATGTTAATGGTATTCCTAGGGTATGAACTAAATTTGCCTCATTATCTTCTGAAGAGCCTAACGAAGATGTCCAAATTTTATCAAAGGTGTTTTAAAAACCCTGATTCGAGCCTTTTCCATTATGGCTTAATCAATATTTTGATTGAGCACATACTTGCTCAGATTGGGGATTCATGGGAGAACTTTGTTTTGAGAAATGGTTTCTATGAAAACCCCACTCAGGTGACCAATGTTTCCTTGAGAGAAGAAAGTCCTCATAAGATTTCAAGGGTTTTACATCAAAATTGTTTGAACGATGAAACCCTACCATCAACCCCTGTGTCGAATAATGGAATTGTTGACCAGGTTGTCCATCATAATCAAGTCATGGATAAATTTAAGGGGTCGTCTTTTAATGATGAATTGCATGGAGATAAGCCAAAGGATGCCTTACACATTGTTGATGGGTTTTCTACGCCAATCTTAGCTTGGGTTACCTGAAGCAGGACGAGGAAATTTATGGTTGACCTTTGTGGAAACAAACTTGATCCTACAATGGATGAAGTACACGTTATGCCTAAGCCTAAAGTTCGAGCCCATGATCGTGAAGTTGAAAAATTCTCCCAACAAGCTAATCAAAACCCTCCAAACGAGAGATTAAAAGATGGGAAAGTTTCAGTAAAGGAAACCAATGTTAATTAAAAAAAAAAAGGGCCCGAAGATTATCTTGTATTATCAGAGATAAATCCAAGAAAATCTCGAACCCTGATTCACCAATATAAATTGATGATGAAGACATATCACAACCTGCATTAAATATTCCCTCCGATAGGCCAGAGTATGAGAATGATGTTCAATACGATTTTGTGCATAATCTCCCACCTTTTCTCAGAGGTTCTGATCAGTTCCTAGGCATAGGTGTAAGTCTAAAGGGAAGCTTTCCTAACACTATATTTCCTCATGTTGATCATCAACATACAAATAATGAGGGAAGTTCGGGTGAATGCCCTAATTGTTGATTTGGGTGGAAAAGTATCATTCGACCGTGGATTCTCTTAATCACAATATAGATCATCTGTAGAATGAAAACAAACATTTAAGGAAACAAAATAGATCATTAATGGAGTAGCATGGAATAGATATTGTAGAAATGAAAAAGAAATTGGAAGTTGTTGAACGTCCAACAATGATCCAATTTATAGGGTAAATGTTATTATCACGTCTGACCCAAAGAATCTTATCAATTCCAAGCCATGATGTCCGGTTCTAGTTTTTCATGTTTGAAATTTCTTTTGTGTGTGTGCTTGGTGAGTAATCATTTTCAAAGTTATGAGTTAGATTGATATTATTGTTAGTTTTATTTGTTTTAAATTGGTTATGCATTTCTTAATTTAGAGTAGCTACATAATCAAAGATTCTATAGCTACTTTTTAAAAGGGTAAAAGTTATTGATTTTTTTGTGTGTTATTGGTTACATGTATAAATCATGAGACATGCAGATGGTCGTGTTGAGATTTTCATGTATGAGTTTATAAAGACAATCAGTTCAGTTATGATTTGGTCATAACAATTAGTATATCTCGTTTGTTTTGATGTGTATTAAGATGATCTTTTGGACTAAGTTAATACATTTTGGAAAATGAAGTTTAGCTAAAGTTGTTGAATCCTTACGTTAGTTAGATTTTGAGTTCCTCTTCTAGTTATGAGATCAAATCACTAAACTAATACTGGTGCTACCCATACTTTGAGGGATTATTGTTTATTTTTGGTTGTTAGTTATGTGATCAATCCTTTTGTTATCATAAATCTATTTCATTATAAAAAGAGTATGATGAGACTGGAGGAAAAGGGAAGGAATAATGAAGACTTCCTAAATATCGCTTTTGCGGAAACAATGAAAGTATTTTTTTGTGAAGATTTGTTTGTAAGTCTTGTTTTGAAAGTCTTTAATTCATGGCTTACATTAGTCTTTTTATTCAAATGTTCATTGTATTTACTTAAGTTAATTTCAAAGAGAATCTCAATTGTATATCATATTCGTATTTGAAGTTTATGTTCCTGATGAATCTTCAGATTGTTATCTAAATATCAATGTTTAAATTTCTAATTCATTATTCTGACTTACATTAATTTTTATGGCATAAATAAAAAGAGAAAGAGTTATGGTTCCAACTATTGTGATTGATATCATGTATAATTTTGATAAGTCTCTTTATTAATTATATGTTTGTTTTATTTCATGAAACGTTTTTTTGATTGGAACTCAGATGTAATTATTATTTTTTAAATGCAAGAGGGATTGATGTCATAATCTTTTCTTTTTTTCACATAAATAGAAGATTATGATACTCGCTTGACCGTGCCTCATGAAAGTTTCATAAAACTTCAGATTCTATATCATATTTCCTATTAGAAGGGTGTATCTTTCCTGTAGACGGCGAGTGGTTATTATATCATTGTGAAAATTGATTCAATTGTTAGCTTTAGTCTATGCTCCTGGCCAGGATAGTTTATTATACTTTCATACATATACTTTTGGTGTGATATGATTGTGTTTATTTTAATTTTAAATGTACATCATTCATTATAAGGTTTGTCTAAGTTTCTATGATCAACTTGGTTAACCTTAATCTGTTTGCATTTTAAATTAGTTTTAATTTCCCTTTTAGTTTGACTGCGAAATAGAGTAGTTGTTTCTATATTAGTTTAGTTTTGAGAATATCTTTTAATTTTACAATCCTTTTATCTTTTGCTTGAGATTTGGTTCTAAAAAATTAAAATCTTTATTTCACAAGGTTTCTGCAATCTTGTAAATCTTGTACAAAGTAGTTAATGTTTTATTATCTTCTTAGTAGTCATTGTAAATAATAGAGATTTGTTTATAATCAATAGGTTAGTTATAGACCTTAGTAAACAGGGCACACAATAAATATTTTCCATATCTCTTCTCTTACAAGGGGAGGTTCCCTCATTGGCTAATGGTCCACATAGATAATTTGAGGGGCTAAATTTAGTAAATGGGCTAATTTTCCATGGTTTTCCCCAAAACAATATTCACCAATCTCCATTTTTTTTAAAAATGATTCACCCAAATTCCATAGAATAAGATTATTTTACCTTAAAAATCGCCAAAATTTTATAGAAACTATATAAAATCCTTAGAAATTTGAATATTTTTACAAAACTATCGCCAAACATTTTACATTTTGCATATTAAGGACTATTAATATTATCCCACGTTCCTACATTTTAATATAAATTTCCATCCTTAAAATTATCCCCACTAATTGAGCCATAAAACCCATCAGGAACAACCACACTAAACGACTTGGGTTTTTCTTTAAGGACCTCAGACCGAGTTCTTTCCTCTTAGTTGATGAGTGGTCATTTCTGCCCATCAACAAATGGCGCTAGAAGGAGGGCCAAATCAACATTGATGGAAAGAGGAGGCTGAACTCCACCACCGACCGATTGATATCCAATCGTTACCCGTAGCCGCTCCAATCCTTCAAGCACATCGAAAGTGGCTACCAACTCTCAACCCGAGCCTATTACCACACCACCTCCTCACACTACACATGCCACAATCGATCCTTCTACACCTCTTTCACTTAGTCCTGAGTTTGAATAATTAATCCAAAATTCACATTGAGTATTAACAAGATCTCACGCAAGGTTAGCAAGTATCCAAAATCTTGGGGACCAATTATCTCAACCTGGAAATCTCCCTACCATCACTCTTTAGGAGGGAGATTCCCCTATGATCGGTACACCCAATTATAGGTTGCATGACAGTTTGACTAGCCAAGCCGAGCTGAGCCTAATCCTATAGTGGAAGGATCTAATCCTCCCAATCAAAATGAACCTGAATTGGTCACCGGTGAACTTGAATCACCAACACAAGAGAAACCAAATTTAGGTACAGGAGGATCTAGTTTACCACCTTCACCACCAGACTCATCGCCACCTTATTTCAGTGAATATTTTTCTAACAAGGAAAGCTCAGAACATTCTTCATCCGCAAAATTAGAAACTTCGCATACTTCCAGAAGTTCATCACAGGTGGAAAATAACCCTTCCAGGCCTTGGCTTGACCAAGAGGAAATTTTCATACGAGGACCACAACCCTTTACCCAAGCATCCTGAATTTGTTTTTCCAAAATTTGATCCCGATACCAAGCAATCGAGAGTTGACCACATAAAAAAATTCATGCTAGTTGTTAGGTTAAGAAATGTGGAGCACGAAGATGTTGTGTGTAGGTTGGTCCCTTATCCCTTCGAGGGTAAAGAATCCACATGGTATTTTCACAAAACCTCG